>PVIY010012042.1:0-63325 GCA_004026745.1 Myrmecophaga tridactyla | reverse complement strand
TTTTTCTCTATTATCGTTTTATTTCTTTTTCTGATGTCTTTTTATTTCTTTTTCTAAATCTATGCAAATGTTCTAAGAAATGATGAATATGCAACTATGTGATAATATTAAGAATTACTGATTGTATATGTAGAATGGAATGATATTTTAATGTTCTTTTGTTAAGTTTTTTAATTAATAAAAAAGTTTATAAAAAAAACAATGGTCAACATAAAATACACCTCCATAATTTTATTTACTTTCACAATGATTTCAAATAATCACAGAAAGCAAATTACCAAAAAATCAACAATTTTAATCACACAATCCCATTGACCAAAATAACATGGCCAAAATAGTAGATTTCAGAAAGATAGGAAGAAATGGATGTATGAAGAAATACGAGTGGTTGTGCGTGTTGAGACAAACAAATGAGATCAAATTGGCAAGCATAAGTGCGATTAGATAGAAAAGGTATGACTGAAGCAGAATGGCAGTCTGTTAGTCTCATGTGCTTGTATGTTAATCTCTATATCTCTTAAGAAAAGATATGATTCTGCACAGTCACAGAAATAGGGCTGTATCTATAATTAATGCAACTGGTTTCACAACCACCTACCTGCCATCTTGGAAGTTGGTGGAGTGTTCACTCTTTCACCTCCTCTTTCTACTTCACATACATCCTGTTTCCAAATTGTCTTGAAAACTTGATGTTTTTTAATTCTTTCTTTGAACTGGTTCTTAGTTTGAGTTTAATACAAAAGTGAATCCTTCCATGAGAATGCGTAGGACATTTATAAAGGTAAAGAAATTCTCATCCCTGTGTCTCTTGAAAATTGAGGCAAACTAACTTTCAATGCACTAGTCAGAGCACTAGAATCATTGAGAAGAAACATTTGAATAGAAGATGATAAACCAGGAAAGATAGAGTCCAACGTTCTCATCTTAGTTCCCTAGTGATGTCATCATTTCTTAGTTTATGGTTTTAATTATAGTTATGTGAAATTGTTTCAAATACTCTTAAATATATCAAAAAACAAGAAGATAATATTCATGTATGTTATATTTATAAACAAATCCATTTATAAATATTCAGTTATATTAGATATATTAAATAAACCTACTGGATTAAACTTAAAGTTTATTTCGAACTCTGAGAGCAAAGATGGCAATTTTTCATTATTTTCTATTGGTAAGAATGAGTGGGTCAATTAAATCAGATTAGTGCAGCATCAGCTTCAACAACAAACAAATCAGTTTGAATTATCAGGTACCCCAGAAAAGCTGTGTTCTTTAATTCTCATTCAATTCTCCTGGCTAAGATCTCTTTATATTGTTTCCATGGAGATGTGACCCACCCAATTATAGGTGGTAACTTTTGATTAGATGGTTTCCATGGAGATGTATTTCTACCCATTTAAGGTAGGGTTGCTTACTAGAGCCCTTTAAGAGGAAACCATTTTGGAGAGAGCCAACGGACACATACAGCCAGAGACTTTTGGAAATGCAAAAGAAAAACACCACTGAGGAGGCCTTATGAAATGAGGAGAGAAAGCTAGCAGACTTCACCATGTGCTCTTCCAGCTGAGAGAGAAACCCTGAACTTCATCAGCCCTCTCTTTGAAGTTAAGGTATCTTTGGATGCCTTAATTTGGACATTCACGGCTTTAGAAATGTAAACTTGCAATGTAAAAAATTCCCTTTTTATCTTTTTTTTTTTTAAATTTGCATATGGGCAGGAGGCACCAGGGATCGAACTCCAGACCTCCAGCACGGCAGGTCGGAGCTCCGCCCGCTGAGCCACAGCAGCCACCCATAAATTCCCTTTTTAAAAGTCATTCCATTTCTGGTATATTGCATTCTGGCAGCTTACAAACTAAAACAGGCTCTATTTTAGAATCTTTACAAAATTATATTTTTCACTCTTATCTTCATATTCTTAAAGTTTGAGACTCTTTGTTCTTCCTTTAACTTATATCACTATTTAAAACGTACACAGGCTTTCACTTACATTGTTGCTTTTACTATGCATATTTAAGATAGATTAGAGATATCTTGGAAAATAACTGAAATTATAGACATTTTGATGTTGAGTCATCAGGGTTTATAAGAAATGGAACATGTAGGCACACTGTACAGGGAGTTCTTTTAAAATATCATCAGAAGCAACAGATTCTGACTTCATGATAATTTAGACCCAGAATTGGAGGATCTGTCAACTTATTGTCCTTCCCACTGGTATTTGAATTCACATATGCTTATTCTTGGGAAACCAACGTTCAAATAATCTAAAAATGCCCAAGTTTCAAGGAGGCTGAAGGTTATTAGACCTTATCCTGTAATCTTCACATGACAAACCTACAGCCAACAATCCAAGCAAAAAGTAACAGTATGCCTTTATGTCACCAGTAGACCGTGAAACAATAAATTCTTACTCCTAGAGGCCTCCAAAAATCTTATTTACTTCTAAAAGGACTTGGGAGTCATTTTAATTTTTAATTTGTTGCTATGAATTATCATAGTTCAGGAATAAACAACAACTATGTTATATTTTTAAGAAGTGTTTTCACACCTGACTTGGAGAAAGTCATTTGTCCCAGGTCCTTTGACATCCTGATTCCTGGGGCAAACTTTTAACAGACATTTCAAGCAAGGCTTGATTAGAAAACAATCTGCAAGCTGTTAGGTGTAGCTATATTAAACCTGTAGCAATCAATCCAATGCCTAGGCCAATCAAATAAGGTAGAAGGAGCGATTGCCTGAAACTATGGGTTATTGGAAATCTCACTGATAAGAAATGTCAAGAAAATGAATGTTCTCAACAATTACTAAAAGGAGACTCTCTCATCTTAATTTATTTTGCTCTGGCTTTGTAAAAGTGAATCAGCTGATTTTCTCTGAAATGCCTTAAACTGCTTCAGAGAAAGTCATTGAAAAATATCCACCATTGTGCAATGTTTAAAAGTCTGACTGCTTAAATTATTTAACTGATGTGCTTTTCAGTGTTCTAAGATAAAAACATATTTAGGTCTCATTCTTTTACTTATCTTTTCCAGAAAGTTTTATTCATTAAGTGCCACTTTTGGCATCTTTCAGTTTTTGCCTTACAGCTGAATAGACTTTGCTTGCTGCTGCTTGTCTTGGCAAGCACAGAGATAGTCCCCGTGGTGACCCAGCCTGGATGGGCTTTCTCCCATCTGGGATCACAGTGTCTGATTTCTCAGGGTTGAAGGCAGAGACATCTCTCCCTCTCCTACCAACTCCCATCTTAGCCATTCCCAGGAAGATGTATATAACATCTTCATGATTCTCAAAAATGAAAAAGATAAAAGTCATTTGCTCATTTCTACATTTGCAGTTATTAATTTAAGTAAATGGAAATATAGTATTTGTACAATTTTCCACCATCCCCTTTCAAATATAGGTACACATGTGTGTGCATATATGTGTATATACACATACAAATACTTAGTAAATTAGCACATTTCTTCACAGCTATGAATACTTTTGAGTCTCTTAATAACCTCCCACACTTTAGATAATTCTCCAAGGCTTAAAAACATTGACAGTTCTTTTCTGCCCCACTTAATAGCTCCCACAATCTCAAGGCACTTACCATGAATCTCCTGATGGTAATATCATCGTAGCATCTGACATGGCATTGAATGAGAGCAAACTTTAATAATTGTAATAATGAGAATGATTAACATAACAACAATTCAATCAGTGTCTGAGCTGGGAAATGCCAGTACACTCGTCTGGGGGATTAAATACCTAGTCTTTTGACTTCCCCAACTCTCCCTTGTGATGATGATACTTTCTGTTGGCTGAACACAAGATAAAGCCAAAAGAGGTTGCAAGTGGTACAAAGTGTCCATGAAACACGAGATTGAGAAGGGCAGGATTGGATCTAAAGAGAACAAGATGAGAGGATCCTGTAGAACTATTTAGTGAACACACACATGTCATATTTTATTTAAATATTACAACTCTTCATCATTTTACTAGTGGAAAATGTGACCCTCAGCTTTTCAAATTCACATAGCTGATGAATGGTATAGGTGGGATTAAGACTCATATTTGTCTAATTCTATACCCAGCCTACTTTTATAGTGCCCTGTTAAGCAATCATGCACCTTATGCAGTCTCAAATATTTCCTTCACAAATGCATACATACATATCCTCAGACCTTAAGAATGATGACTTCATGTTAGAACTTATTGAGGGTCACTGGAAAACACTGGAAATGCAAGGATGCTTTGACACTCTCTTTTCACAATCCTTCCTTTTGAAGTTAAGCAAATGTTAGGTTTCAGCTTTAACTTATAAAAATCTCAGCTCCCTTTCCCTAAAAGCCACATTGTATGGCTCAGGATTTGTATGTATTTAGCCTGTTCAATCTCATCAGTTAAAAAACTAATAATAATTCTAGTGCATTGTTTGCTTTAGTCCAGTTATCTTTTCTTAGTGTGTAGATGCTGATTTCCCTTTATTCTGTACTTCAATGTCATCTCGATATTTAATACCAGGTCCAGTTCAGCCCAGTAGACTGGGAGCTGTGCCTTCATCTTTGAAACCAAAGCAAGAAAATCCTGTTTATAATTATGTTTTAGGACAGAGGAAAAGAAGAAGAATTTAACATACTTTGGTATTTATAAAGGGCAAGCTGGTTTTTCTGTAAACCTACAACTTCTCTAAAAAAAAACACAATAAAAAAGGACAAGCCATGTAACTAGCAGAATTAAATGCAGAATTAATATACCAATAGTACCAACTTTTTTGTTCTGTAGAAAGAATCTGGACGTAAGACAAGACACTAGTAATCTCAAACTAAAGATGCTTCTAATTTGTAGTGTCTGTCACTTGATTTTAATTGACCTTGCTTTCAGTTGATGCTAAACTGTCATAACATGATAGACCCTAGCAGGGTTTTATAGAGATGAAACAATATTAGACATGTAAATGAGTTTGAAATATAAAAGAGCAATACAATTTATAATGGATAGTTTTTAAGACTCATTGATCATCATGATTATTGTCCTTTATTCCTTTCGAACTGTCTGTTTTTCTCATGGCACAATATTTGTTTTGCTTAGTGGAAAGATGTTGACTTCAGTGGAGTACTGAGCATTGAACGAAAAGAGAGAGGAAGATACTAGGGACTTAGAGATGAGGGAAAGAGAAAGGGAAAGAGAGAGAGTTATTTTTAGCTTTCAGTACATAATAGGAATTTATTGCTTAATTTACTTATTATTGAAAATGTATTATTAAATTGAATAAGTAAAGCTCATATGTTACTATTGCTAGAGGCAACCATGCGTCACATTCTGACAGACTACATGTATTTAATGCAACTGTTTACTTTTTATACACGTGAAATGAATAATTTCCTTAGTAATTGCCAAATCGTACACTTCGTGAATGCATGGCAGCTTCTTAGGGAAATACATTTGCGAAAATGTTATGTGAATCTATGCATATTTCAAAGCAAATTCAGGGAAAATATGTATAATGGCTTCCTAACTTACTTTCCAAATGGTGACATGAGGGATAGTTTGCATTTTGCTGTATTATTTTTTGTACGTGTTTTAAAAATATTAAATATTTTGCATATTTCAATAAAATGTGATGAAATATAAAACTGAGACTAAATATATATATATATATATATATATATAAGGTAAACTTTTGTTTTGTTATGTTTTCCCTTGATTTGGGGAAAGAAACAATGAGTCTATTTCCTTGGTTTCACAATGGCCTAAAGATATGTCATAAATACCTTTCTTTACAGTGTCTTAACTGTACCTTTATGGAACCTGTTTGCAGATACTTCAGGAGAAAATTTTGCACAATCCCTTCACCAAAAGTCAGTAATCTAAATGCAATAGTGTAAAATAATTTAACTTTTTGGAATGTCAGTGTTACAAGGACATGAAGTAACTAAATTTGACAATGCTGATATTTTTCAGTATCATGGTCTGAATTAGGGGGATTGAGTGATGTATAGTACAGAAAATTCTGATTTAAAAATCTAGTGAAAAATAATAACTCTATTTTATCTTTGGTGGTTTTTACTCCCATAATACAAGCCATCATCACCCACTGTCTCCAAGAATAAATTACTATTTAGTCTTTTGCATTTAGACAAAAGACTAGATTACTCTTTGGGATAATATATTGGACATAAAATTGAAATATTCTAAGAAAAGTGTTCTTTTTCCAAATGTATATTTGAAGAAGATGTTTTAAAAGTTCTGGACATTTATTTTCAGAGTCATTTGAATTACTTGGATGAACTTCATTGAACTTCAAT
Source organism: Myrmecophaga tridactyla (assembly GCA_004026745.1). Lineage (NCBI taxonomy): Eukaryota > Metazoa > Chordata > Mammalia > Pilosa > Myrmecophagidae > Myrmecophaga > Myrmecophaga tridactyla. The sequence goes on along the minus strand of PVIY010012042.1, from coordinate 57,032 downwards.
CTCTGTCTCATTTTAATGCCCATCAATAGACCATACATATATCATACAATGTGTCACTCTTACAATGAGTTCAAATAAAATTTAAATATATGGCATATTCTCCCTATTTCACATTCCACTCATCATAAAATCTTAAAATCCATTGTTAATATTTTTTGTACTTTTATAGACTTTAAGACATTATACTGCATTTTCTTAATATCTCAAAATCTTCTAAAATTGTAATGAAAACAAATGCATAAGTGATTACTGAGGTGGAATGTCAATTAGTCATAAATAATTGAATTGCTTCTATACTTGTTGTATTTTCTTTACCTGGGAGATATGGTGCTATATACAAATGAAGAGCTCAATAATGTTTCACAAATGTAAGATTATTTTTCAACAGTGGATAGCATGGCTTCGTGTACAGATAAGACCTTTTTTTTTAAGCAAGAGCACTTTATAGTGGCATTGAGACAAATAGGAATATGTCTTTGTACAAGCCTCCCAAAACTGGCTTCTTTGATCATTTATTCATTCATTCACTTCAGCAAATGTAATTGAGCACCTACTTTATATACCTAATAGAGACATCTAAGTTCTGGGGAAACAAACAGAATCTGCCCTTAGAGATATTTAGAAATAATCAGAGGATTATTCTGCCCATAATACTAAGCAAAATAAGATGCATTCATGAGTCATAAGAGAGACAATAAGCATAATCTTAGGACAAAAATATGAATTCTTACTGGGAAGATCAAGGAAATATAGAAGCAGGAGAAGAGGGGGCAGGGAAGGGATAGAATATGGGTAAAGAAAGATATTTTAGGCAGAAGTTATAGAATAAGGAAAGACACAAATGTTAAAGAGCTCATATGGGGAAAAGTGAAGGAAACTATTGAGGGATCTGGATTTAAATGGTATTATTTCAAACGAGATTTAGCTTGATTGCTAGTAACTAATACAAATATCATATTAAACACACTAAGGCTTGAATCTGGCCACCTATGAAAAGCTAAGGAAGTTTTCCTTCCTTTACAGATCTGGATGGTATGTTACTTTCTTTCACATAGCCAGATGGGATAATCAAGCACAATTCAATTTAACACATCTTTATTAGGAACTTACTATTAGCAGGACTCTATGAAAGATTACCCAACACAAAGCAGAAGCAGAATGAATAACACATGATAGATACATCACCAGCAGACTACAAGAGAAAGTGTGTTCCGTCAGAAGGACAGCCTGCTTTTCCCTGGCCAAGTTCACACCAATATGTAGTCTAAAGCATTGGTTGGTATTTCAGTCAGGGGTCTCCAGAGAAAGGAACCAACAGGATATACATATGAACTTATTTTAAGGAATTGCCTTATGTGATTGTGGGCACTGGCAGTTTTGAAATCTGTAGGGCAGACTGGTAAACTTGTAGGCTGAAAACAGGACAAAGTTGCTACTGTAGTTCTGAAGCAGAATTTCTTTTGTGGGAAAACTCAGTTTTAACAACCTTCGACTGGTTGGAAAAACTCACCCTCATTATCAATGGTTATCTCCTTTACTTAAGGTCAATAGATTGTAGATGTTAACCACAGCTAAAAAATATCTTCACAGCAACATCTAGACTAATGTTTGATTGAATAACTGGGTAAGGTAGCATAGCCAAGTTGACACATAAAATTAGCCCTCACAGTTGTAACTTTTATTCCTAAATTCTGAGATACTGAGCTGTTTGTTTATAAGCTGGTCATTCCCAGAAACTTCAGGAATTTATGTGACACCTGAGATTCAGAGTGAGAGCGCTGAACCTATGAAAGTCAGCACTGCCCCATACAAGAACTGACTTAAAAAGCTGAAGAAGTGATCAGACTTCAAGTAGAGATATGAATGAAGCTGATAGTAAAGGACTAAGGTATATCTGAAGACTGGGTAAAGGATGATATGGTCCATGTTTTAAAACTTCAACTTCTATGTGAGACCAAAGGGAGAAATGTTTATTTAGTGAACAAGTTATATTTTAGGTAGCGCATTTCCTAATTTAACTTGTATGATCAGTTTAGTTGAACACCTTAAGTACATGAAATCTTGAATAGGGTGTGATCTTTTGTTGGTTTATCCAGGTTAGTTTGATGCTCTGATATATCCCAGAGTAATTTGGGCAGTGAATAAAGAAGTATTCATAAAGTTCCCTTGGGGGACTGGAGAGAAAGGAGGAAATAACTTTCCCATTTGGAGAATTTCTGATATTTTCACAAGCTGTGGGGACAGCCAAATCAATAGGCTGAGCCCTCAATCTTGGGGTTTGCTCCTATGGAACTTATTCCTGAAAAGGATAGGCTAAGCCTACTTAAGATTATGCCTAAGAGTCACCCCCAGAGAACCTCTTTTGTTGCTCAGATGTGGCCTTTCTCTCTAAGCCAACTGGCAGGTGAACTCACTGCCCTCCCCTCTAGGTGGGGCATGACTCCCAGGGGTGTAAATCTCCCTGGCAACATGGAACAGAACTCCCAGGCTGAGCCAGAACCCTGCATCAAGTGATTGAGAAAGCCTTCTAGACCAAAAAGGGAAGGAGAAAATGAGACAAAAAAAAGTTTCAGTGGCTGAGCTATTTCAAACACAGTCAAAAGATTATTCTGTATTGCAGAAGTTGGAGGGGAAGTACCTGAAAATGTTGAGTTGTGTTCCAATAGCCTTCATTCTTAAAGATGATTGCATAAAGATATAACTTTTACAATGTGACTGTGTGATTGTGAAAACCTTGTGTTGGATGCTCCTTTTATCCAGGGTATGGGCAAATGAGTAAAAAAATATGAATAAAAAATAAATAAATAATGGGGGGGCAAGGGGTAATGGGTAGATGGAGATACTAGCGGTCAGTGAGAGGGAGGGGTAAGGGGTATGGGATGTATGAGTTTTTCCTTTCTTCTTTTTATTTCTTTTTCTGGAGTGATGCAAATGTTATAAAAAATGATCATGATGATGAATACACAACTACATGATGATATTGTGAGCCACTGATTGCGTACCATGTATGAACTGCATGCGTGTGAAGATTTATCAAGGAAAATTTTAGAGAAAAAGCTGAATAACACCATAAAAAGTAACCCTCATAGTTGTCAATATCAGTAACAGCATAGTTTATATCAAAATATCATTTTAGTATAGTGTGTAAGTGCATGGACATGTATGTATGCATGTTTATTTGTATTATCATTTAGCTAAGAGAGTACACAATTTAATTTTAATTTAGCTAATATTTATATCTTTTAGAGTAGATAATTAAAAAAAAGTTGTTAAGGTTTTATAAAGGAAAGTGTCTGAACCATGTTGGCTCTATCAGCATTTGCTGTTGCAGTTGGGAAGTTTATCCTTCTGAGATCCCCTTATAGCCACATATTTCCATCTTCTCTGTGTAACAGATTCATCCAAGGGGGTTTGCTAACAACAGTACTTGTCTGTCCCTTGCCCAGGATTCTCATTCAGCACACCTTAGCAGAGATGTCCAGACAATTCTGAAGTCCAGAGATTGTGCTGGAAGTGGCCTTCAGACCACCTGTTGAAGAAACACAGCCTTACACATTCTGTACAGGTGAGAAATCTCCTACATCATACAACCAAAAATCTACCCATCCAGAGAATGAAATGATGTATCTACCTTCATTGCAAGTAAAAATGATAACATTGCTGAATTCAAACTGCACTGATTCTTTAACTCTTAAGGATTTACTTTAACATGGCAAATAGGTTCCATCTCATGGACCCATGACTACTGAGAGGAAGTGCAGGGAACTGGCCTGTAAAAATCCTGGTGATGGTCAGGTTCATGGTCAGGAGGGGAAAAATGTCACATCACTTAACCATGTGTGCAACGAACGGCACAAAACGACCTGGTGACATCAAAGTCTTGCCTGAGCTGTTTTTTGTGAAACCTGTTTTGCATTTATTTGTTTCTTTTAAACCTTTCTCTTTTCTTGTTTTGTGGGAGTGGGCAATTCTTTCTTTTTTTTTTTTTCAACATTAGTATTTTCTCACTCTTTCGCTGTGAATCATACTTATTGTTTACTAAGTAGCACAAGGTCCTAGAGTACTTTAACTACATCTGATAACCCCCTTTTCCCACAGCAGAGCTCCCTTCTCAGTGCCTGCTAACACATCTTAGCCATCCCTTCCCTTTCTCTGTTTCCCAACATTCACCAATCCTAAAAGCCCTTTTCTTCTCTCTTTTCTCTACAATTCTAATTGTACCTCAACACACAAATCAAGTAATGCTTCATGCATATTTCCTCCAACTAAACTATAAATTATTTAACTTCAAAACAGTGTAAGATGCATCTTTTTATTTATTTTTTTTTTTACTATTTTATTGTACAGCATAACACATATGCTAAGCAAAGAAACCAAAAAGCAATAGTTTTCAAAGCACTCCTCAACAAGTAGTTACAGGACAGATCCCAGAGTTTGTCATGGACTACCATACCATCATCTAAGATTTTTTCTTCTAGCTGCGCCACAATATAGGAGGCTAGAAGGAATAAATATATTTTTTATCACCATAATCAACTTTTTTCTTTCTTCGTTTTTTGTGAAAAATAGCATATATACTAAAAGGAAATAAATTTAAAAGCAAGGCACCACAATTAATTGTAGAACATATTTCAGGGTTTGACATAGGTTACAATTTCACAATTTTAGATTTTTACTTCTGGCTGCTCTAAGATACTAGAGACTAAAAAAATTATCAATTTAATGTTCCTGCAATCATATTCATTTGTTAAATCCTATCTTCTCCACCATCACCTTTGATCTTTCTATCCTTCTCTTTAGGGGATGTTCTGGCTATGGCCATTCTAACTTTTCATGTTGGAAGGGTCTGTCACTAATATGTAGTAAGAAGATGAAACTACCTGATGTTCTGGGAGAGGCTGGGCCTTCTTGATTTCAGGACTTATCTGGTCCAGGGACCCATCTTGAGGTTGTAGATTTCTGGAAAGTTAACCAAGTACATGGAACCTTTGTAGAATCTTATATATCACTCTAGGTGTTCTTTAGGACTGGACTAGAATGGTTTTAGTTGGAATTTGGCAAATTATGATAGGTAAGAAGGTTTAACTGAAGCTTGCATGAGAACCATCCCCAGAGTAGCCTCTCAACTCTATTTGAACTCTCTCAGCCACTCGTATTTTATTAGTTATGATTCTTTTCCCCCTTTTGGTCAGGATGGAATTGTTGATCTCATGGTGCCAGGGCCAGATTCATCCCTTGGAGTCATCTCCCATGTTGCCAGGGAGACTTTCACCCCTGGATACCATGTTCCATGTAAGGGGGAGGGCAATGATTTCACTTGCAGAGTTGGGCTTAGAGAGAGTGAAGCCACATCTGAGCAACAAAAGAGGTCCTCTAGAAGTAATTTTTGCGCATACCTATAGGTAGGCTAAGCTTCTCCACTACTACATAAGCTTCACAAGAGTAAGCCTCAAGATCAAGGGTATGGGCATTGATTTGGGTGCCCCTAAAGTTTGACACAGTATCAGGGGATTTCTTGATAATAAAGTTTAATAGTTTCATATTTTTTCTCTCATCCCTCAAGGAACTTTGCCAATAATTTTTGACTGTCTGCTTAATATACTCTAGGATGTATCCAGGCATTATATCAAGCTATACAGTATTAAGCTATACAGTATTAAGCTTTCTTATTCTGGGCCCCCTGTGTTTCAGTTCAAATGAGCTACACAGATAGGTTGAGTTAGATTATGGGTTATAGAAAATTTCAGTTCCAGGCCAAATAAACCTTTCTTCCTTTGGTATTAAAGAGTATTTGTGGTTATAGACATTGTCTAACTCACCTTTGTGTTCTGAATTACTTTAACCCCAACCTGATTAGCTTCATTCTTATCTCTAAATTTATATATATATATATATATATATATATATATATATATTTATTTATTTATTTATTTATTTATTTATTTATATAAAACAGCCTCTTGAAATCCAGAAATAATAATTTCCACTCTGGACTAAAAGTGTCTGCTATAAAAGCTTACAATCTAGGCCCCTGTTTTCTTGTAAGCATTTTATAAAGGAAACAAATACCATTGCTGTTATTTTGTTTCTGGCTTATTTTACCTCACCAAATGTCTCACATGTTCATTCACATCATTGCTTGCCTCACAACTTCATTCCTTTTTTGTAGCAGGACAGTATTTATTTATAAGTATATGTGAGATGCATTTTTTACTTCCACAGTATCAGTATTTATAATAAGCAAACTACAAACTCCACAGAAGTGGAAGATGATGTTAGGTAAAGAAATTTTTTTTCATAATTGATAAAATTACCCATTGTTACTTCATGGCTAAACATAGCTTGCACTGATTCTGAAATACAATTCAGTAAGCAGCAAAAACTCGGTTTATAAACAATTCTTTCATACCTCTTAGGTAATATTGATTGAAATATTTTAACAATGACAACAGTGTCATGCTACTCTTCTAAATGCTATTATATATTTCAAGATGATGAAAAGAAAGAGAAAGAAGAAATATTCTTGAAAATTAATTTAGTTTATTTCATGAAGGTAAATTTAGTTTATCCCTACGCCTCCAAGTTTAAATTACTTACCGACTCTAATTAGAGATTTACTTTGATACCCACAACATCTGTATTCTATTTATTCCTTGGAGCACTTTCCAAAGAATAACAAATATAAAGGGTTTCCAATATATACACTGAGAATACATATAATAGGGCCAAACTGGGTGTTATTTATTCTTCTGTCCACCTCCAATACCAATGACCCATGGAGTGAGTATTCAGGCTTTTTAAAAAATAAACTTTATGGCCTGCCTGTTAGAATATGCTCTCCCTTCTGCCCAAGACTCACTGACATTTTTATAGTGTTCCTTCCTTTAATTCTGAATATTCGCACTTGGGATTTTGGTATCTCTGAACATCTCACTAAAGGCCTTTGTGATAGTCTTTCAAAATTAATGAATCAAATGCTTGTGAGCAAATGGATTTCTGAAGCACATTTTTAAAAGGCCAAGCTTTAAAAGTCAAGGAAGAGAGGGAAAAGGGATCAACTGAGTGCTACCTCCAATAATCCAGCTCACTTCTCAATGCTTCTGAATTTAAAATTAGAAGTGTTTCACTGCACCTGAATTACTTGAATTACTTTGGCTCAGATAAGTAATTCCAATAGATCAACCTTAGAGATAATCTTCTAACTTTAAATTTAGAATCACTGAAATGTCTGCTCTCCTTAAAATATCATTTTACAGGTTGAAGTCATTGTCCTATGAAGATCTAAAGAGCTTTAAGATGAGAAACAGATTAGTGATATTACATTGCATGCATAATATAAGCTTGACTCACTTCTCAAAATTCCACATTTTTATGTACTTAACAGTTAAAACACAATTCAAGGAACGGTTCATTATACTTATTTCACTCTAAAGGGAAGTGGTAGAAATAATAGCTATTGTAGTGCTATTTTAGTGACAAAAACTAATTAGCTTAGGTCAGAGGATGAAAAAGCAAAATGGTAAGCAGTTACTGAATCATTAAAGAAAGCACGAGAGAGATTCCATGAAGCAAAATATCAAAGGAATAAAACTCTGGTTAAGGAAGGTACATTACTAGCATGATTCTGCTTAATTCAGTATAACAAATGAAGTAACAATTAACTAGAGAGGACTTCACATTATATTCAACTCACTCGTCACTTCCACCCTCCAATGACTTGTCAAATTTACATAAGTAGAAATCATAATTAGTGAAGAATTAGAGTACACGACCATAGTTTCCTCAGGGATCATACAATGTCAAAAAACGTTAGAGTTGTTAGTTAACATTTCTAGACATCCCCGTGGTACCCTTGGGTAAAATGCAAAAGTGCAATGCTATGTAAATAAACATATGGGGTAGCAAATTAGACAAAGATAGTGGTAAAATAGCTAAGAACCATCTCCTACAACTTATGAAATCTATTATTAACCTATTAAAAAGTTGGGTGTACCTATAATCATCAAATAAGCCAAGAAACACCACCTTATTATCAAAATGATTAAAAGTAGGACATTGTTACATGATCTCATTTGCACAATTTTACAAATAAATAGCAGAGTGTGATATAATATTGGAGGATAGTCAAAGTTGATTATGTCAGTTATAGTCACAAAAAGTAAAACCTAGGATTTTCCTTTGCTGCTTCATATATTTTTATGCTTTCATAAACCCTAGGTCCCCCCCAAAATCCTCAGCATATCCTGTAGATGCTTAATACCCTCATATCCACCCTCACAGCCTACAGTGTCAGAAGTAGTTTAAGTTCAATCAGCAAACGCCCATGTTCTACATTTTACAAGGGCATTCTGCCTTCAAAATGGGACTTCTCTCTCTGTTCATTTCTCCATTGAAGGTTCTTTTCTCTGCTAGGTCAATTGCATTAGTCTGAAAAATTCATTTATGCTAATGATTAGTCAAAGGTTAATGGGTCACCTCAATGGAAAAATATATCTTGCACTGTAACATCAGCTGTATCTTCTCATTATCTCAATCTGTGGATTATGGCATAAATTTCAGGTCCCACATGTGCTAAAGAAGGTGATTACTAAATGTTTCCAGGATCATCGCAAGTAAGAGGGAAAACAGTACAAGGGAAAATAGAATGGCTTCAAACCTACTCCCACAGTACTCTGAAATATAAATAGTGTTCATAGGAGTTCCATTTGGGAAATTGTTTATAAAATCATAGCAATATTAAACTGATGAGAAAACCCAGTAAGATGGCTTTAGAAGACCTGTTGTCAAGATAGTCATGAAGTCAGTTTCCCAGAAAGCTAATGTGGTAACTAATCATACTATTTCTATGATTTGCAGATATTTAATTAAAATAACTTCTACATCTAAAAGTAGGATTTGTGAGGGCCAAACCTATTAATACAGATATTCAGAAACTAAATAGATGAATTTAGAGATTTTGTAAAGTAAGAAAAAATCATTATTACCATAAATATTTTCTTTCCACAACTAATCTTTGTTAGATACAGGGATTAAGGCAAAATCCAGTATCACCTAGAAATCTAGCATCTACAACTCAGGGGAATAAAGTATGAAAAGAGCATTATTGGGACAACTGAAAAAAATGGAATATGGGCTGTATCTTTTATATCAGTGTAAAATTTCTTGAATTTCATTAGTTTTGTTTAAGGTAGTTATATATTGAGTGTCCTTGTTCTTAGAAAATGTACCTGGAAGTGTTATGTATTAGAAACACATAATTATGCAACCTACTCTCAAATATTTAGATAATAGATAGGCAGATAGGTAGGTAGGTAGGTAGGTAGGTAGATAGACAGACAGACAGACAGACAGACACACAGACAGAAAGATAGATAAATAGATAGATAGATAGATAGATAGATAGATAGATAGATAGATAGATAGATAGATAGATAGATAGATAGACAGACAGATAAGTAGATAGGTAGATAGATAGATAGATAGATAGATAGATAGATAGATAGATAGATAGATAGATAGATAGATAGATAGATAGAAAAAATGTTGCAAAAGGCTAAAAGTTGGTAAATCTGGGTTTCTGGGCGAAGAGAGGTTGTAGTTTCCTTTGATGCTCAAATACCAGGCAATGGGCTGGCTTAAACAAGGAGAATTTATTAACTAATGATTTTGAATTCGGGATAAAGTTCAAATCAAGGTGTCATCAAGACAGTGTTTTCTTTCTAAAGACTGGCATTTAGGGGCTGGCTGCTTGCAATCATTGGTCCTTAGCTTGTCACCTTGCAAAGTACATGGAAACATCTCCTGGACTCTCCCTTTTCTTCCAGCTTCCATTGATGTTCAGCTTCTGCCTGTTCTCTCTGGGGCTTTGTCTCTGTTTGAATTTCCTTCTCTTTTTATAAAGTACTCCAATAATAGTATTAAAACCCATCCTGATTGAAGTGGACCATGCTTTAACTGGCTACACATTTCCATTGTTTTTGTTTCCATGTAGTATATTTATACCAGTCAATAAAACCTAATCTTTTATTTGGACAAAAAAATATCCATGAAAACAAATGATCCTGCCGGGGTTTGTTGGCATAACATTTGCTTATGAGAAAATAGCCAGAGCCTTTTAAGTATTCATAATAACAGTAATCTCCTCTGAAATGGTGGCCATTAAACTTCTGTAAGTGTATATCATAAATAGCACCAGCTGGGAAAGACTGTATTTTGAAACTCTTAATGTTTAAATCAATACTGGTAATATAAATGTTTTTTGATTGAAAAATTTAATTCAAACTATAGCTCTTGTATGGTTCCTAATGAAAAATAAGTATGTAAGTTCAACCTAGAAGGTAAGCATTTTAAAAAAATCTTGTCTTCAAATTAAAATTGTAATTACCATTTTAATAAGCAGGCAGGAAGGATGAGAGAATATCAGCCATTGCTTCCTTCATTTTCCATTAATAAGCATTCAGCTTTTCATAATTTGAATGGAGCCAAAGAAAGTCCAGTAAAATATCTTTTATTTCATTTTGAAATGAAAGTAAGGTCTTTTCATTAAAGAAATCATGTTATAATGACTAGAGGACAAGTGGACCTACATATATAGCTTTATTGAGGGCAAGGCTATCCTCAATAGACACAAAGTAAGTACATTACTGAAGTGATGGATTTTCTGCCATACATTTTAGATTAAAACCAATGTTGTCACTAGAAAAGATATTTTTTTCAAGTCTTTCGCTAACTGTATCAAAAGTCCCTGAAATAAGAAATCACTGAAAGAAATAGGGACAATTATGATTATATCAGCATCACCATGTAATGATGTAGCTAAAATGAACATGAGGGATATTCTAAAATGAGACATTTTTTGCAACAGATAATTTATGGCCATGAAGGGACAGGTATTTTGGGGAAAGAAAACTGTAAAAATAATATTTTTTGTCTTTTGGAAAACACCTTGATATTTGGTATAACAACATTAAGGGAGAAAGAAGCTTCCCAAGAACTTACTCTATTATTCACCTGCCAAATGTATAAATGAAGATGAAATCTTCATCCAGGTCAAAATTTTCCTAAATTCCTAAATAACCTCAGAATATCTTTCTTTCCTACAGTCAATCAGTTGTCACAATTTCATTATTTCATAGAGTTTAACTGCACTTGTTCTTTTCTATTTTAATTGCCTATACCATAATCATTGTTTCACATTGAACTATTATGTTAGTTTTCCAATGAGATCTTTGCTTCTAGTTCTCTGATGCTTAATCCCAACCCCTCCAACCCTCTAACAGTTGTCTGTAACAACAGTTTAGGGGACTTCCATAACTGGACACACATCATACAGCAGTCTGGAATGGGTGGAATGGCTGAGATCAAAGCGTAGAACTACAAGTCTCCTAAGCCATGCAGGTTGGCGCCCCCCCCCCCCACCTGGCATGGCAAACTGTCTTAGAGTTGGTTTCCCGAGAGAAAAAGAAGCTCTCTCTGCTAGGAACAACGAAGGTAGCTCAATCAAACTCCAATTGTGGAAATATTAACAAATTCAGAATTCTAAATCAAGCTCTGAGCACAGGTAAGCCTGCAGCAAGCACAAAAGGAACAGGGAATTTTCAACCATCAGCAGGGCTGATGAAATTAAAAAAAAGCAAATACTGAAAAAGGGCTGAGCCTCAAGAAAAGGGTCACATAGAGTTGGGTACCAACAAATCTTATTTGGGGAAACCCTCCTGAAAAAAATGGCAAACCCAGGGGTCTGGCTGGGGTCTGGCTCTGAAAGAATTTTTTCCCTCTTTGAGTTTTTGTCTGTTTGCTTCTTAGTTTGTATTGCTTCTTTACTTCTTAACCACCCATTAAATAGGACTTTGGACATTCTCAGTTTCAGCACTGCCCCAGGCAAGGGTGGAATTAAAGTATGACTGAGAGAAAAAATAAAAGTAGTCAGGTAAAGGAGAAAAATCACTGAAGCACATTTCTTTATGTAATCTTTACTGGGAGCAAGGGGAGATAGCTAAACTAAGCTCCAATTGCAGTTTTAGTCCTGGCAAAGTGATGGCAGCACTGATGGAAACACTAAAATGAAATAAAATAAAAAAGAACAAAGATGGAGGCATTTTGAGTCAGCTGAGCTCAGAGTACTGGAAAGGGGTTGTGTCCCAAGAAGGGGGCCATATAGACCAGCTACCAACTCCAGCTCTTGACTGGTGAATCCTGGAGGTTGGAGACTGGATCTGAAAAGAAATTTCTTTATTTTCTTTTTAAAAAGTATTCTGAGTTGCTTATTAGAGAAAGTTTCAGGCAGTTTCAATTATCAGAGAAATCCAGGCAAGGACTGAGTTAAGATGGAACTGAGGAAAATGAAATGAGCCAGGTGGCAGAAATACTTCCCTGAAGGGCATATCTTCCCCAATAAAAGAGGGGTGAAGCCCAGCTCAAGTCGGGGCCCTTCTTCAGAGAATTCAGGCCTCTGGGGCTGGAAAACAGAAACAATTTTAGCCTGCCTTCCACACCAGGCTCTGTCTCAACCACACCCCTGGCAGGGACATGGTCTGCTGAGAATTAAGTCATCATATCAATTTATGCCAGAGAGGAGCTGCGAGCTGACAATTGCTACCTACTTAGCAGGATAGGAAAAGCACAGAGTCTAGAGCCTCCACAGGAAAGTCTGACAACCTGCTTGTCTCACCCTCAGAGAAACTTGATACAGATTACACCTTCCTCCTAAGACCTGGGCTGTCTGGTCTACAAAAATCTGATTAGGGTGGATTATAACTGGGGAAATCCTCCTGGAAAAATTGTTCCATATAGGCAGGGAAGGAAGTCGAAAAACAAGAGCTGAAAAATTCCAATCAACAGTTAAACAGAAGATACACTAGAGGTCTAGAATGAGATATACTGAATACCAAAGAACAGATAGAGAGTAAAACCAACCAACAGAAAAGTCCTAGGTAAAAGAGTGAAAATAACCTCCAGAATAAACTAATCAAGGGTATTAGATGAGTCATACTACAAAAAATGAGGAGATGTCCCAGTCAAAGGAACAAACTAATATTTCAAATGAGATATAGGAGATGAAACAACTAATTAAAGGTGCTCAAACAAACATGAAAAATCAAATCAATGAATTGAGGGAAGAGATGGCAAAAGAGATGGATATAAATAAGACATTAGGTGAATATAAAAAGGAACTTTGAGTTTGCTAAAACAAATGGTAGAACTTATGGTAATGAAAGGTACAATAGAAGAGATGAAAAATGCAATGGAGACCTACAAAAGTACATTGGAAGAGGCAGAAGAAAGAATTAGTGAACTAGATGACAGGACATCTGAAATTTTACACACAAAAGAACAGATAGGGAAAAGAATGAAAAATATGAGCAGATTCTCAGGAAATTGAATGACAACACAAAACTCATGAGTATACATGTTATGGGTGTCCCAGAATGAGAAGATAAGGGAAAGGGGGCAGAAATAATAATGAAAGAACTAATCACTGAAAATGTCCCATATCTTATGAAAGACATAAAATTACAGCTCTAAGAAGCACAGCACACCCCAGAAACAGAATAGATCTAAATAGATCTACTCCAAGATGCTTGCTAATCAGATTATCAAATGCCAAAGACAAAAGGAGAATTCAGAAAGCAGCAAGAGAAAAGAGATTCATCATATGCAAGGAGAGCTTGATAAGACTATGTGCAGATTTCTCAGCTGAAACCACGGAGGTGAGAAGGCAGTTATATGATATATTAAAAATACTGAAGAAAAAAAACTGCTAACCAGGAATTATATATATGGCAAAATTGTCTTTAAAAAATGAGAGAGTTGAAAATATTTTTAGACAGGTGCTGATTTTGTGAATAAGAGACCTCCTCTACAAAAAATACTATGTGAAAATCTAGGGGTAGATCAGAAAAGACAGGAGAGAGAGGCTTGGAGAACAATGTAAAAATGAAGACTATCAGAAATAGTAAGGAAAGAGAGAGAAAAATAAGACACGATGTATAACATCCAACAGACAAGTGGTGTATGGGTGGTTCAGTGGTAGAATGCTTGTCTTTCACACAGGAAACCTGGACCATGCACCCCGCAAAAAAAAACAAACAAACAAAAAAAAAAAACAGATAAAATGGTAGAAAAAGTACTGCCATTACAATAATAACATTAAATATTAATGGATTGACTTTTCCAATCAAAAGACATAGACTGACAAAATGGATTAAAAACCAGGACCCATCAATATGCTATTTACAAGAGACTCACTGTAGACTCACAGAAAAAACAGTTTAAAAGTGAAAGGTTGGAAAAGTGAAAGGTTTCATGCAAACAACAACCAGAAAAGACCAGGGGTAGCAATACTGATGTCAGAAAAATTAGACTTAAAATGTAAAACATTAAAAGAGACAGAGAAGGACACTCTGTATTAATAAAAGGGATAATAAATCAAGAAGACATAATAATCATAAATATTTATGCACCAAGCCAGGGTCATACACTGATAACACTGAAGGGAGAAATAGACACCTCTAAATTAATAGTTGGAGTCTTCAATACACCACTGTCATCAATGGATAGAACAGAGGAACAAAAAGAAACTTGAATAGTACTATAAATACTTTGGATGGACTTATAACTCCATGATATGGTTGTTCTTTCTCTTGTTCTCAACAGAAACAAATGGGTCTACTCAAGTTCTTATAAATATTTTATGCTATTCTATGCCCATTGATTTGCCAGTCCTTTTTCTTCTCTGCCTACCAAATCCTCCATATTTTTTAACTTCTTTATAAATATTTCCATGTCCATCACAGTTCATGTTGGCCACTTCCAAAACTTTATTCCTGTGGTGCCAAATAATTTTAGTATTCATAATTATTAACTACTTAATATACCTTATTTATTTTAATATTCGTATGTATTAACTCCTTACTAATACAAATACTAGTATTCATATATATTACTATTCATATATTTATAAATTACTTACACATTCATTTGTAAAGACTGAGCTCATATTTGCTTATGTTATCTCTTTATCACAATCTTCAACTTCAGGTGAGCAATGTATTTTATTTTTCATTGTATATTACCCATAGCGTCTAGTAGCATGATTTGAATATTATGGGCACTCAATTATTATCATTATTATTATTGTTGTTCTGATTTTAACTTTCTGCTTCTATGGCTTCTTAATTAATGAAGGCAATTATTCTGTTAAAAGAATTTTATAGTATAAGAAGCTCTAGCTCTTTTTAAAGGGTAAGGGTAAGAAGGATTTAGTTACCAGTGATGTTATTAAGCCAGAAACCCATGTATGCCTGGATCCCAACTCACCAGTCACTGATGTCAGTTAGAATCAAATTACCAATTTTCTAATAGCTATAGAAGTATATCAGATGGAGATCCCTTGTAAAGACTAATTTTGAGTATTTCATCCAAGCTTCAGGAAAATTGTCCTACTTCCCTATGCTGGTTACAAATTTTATTAATTTTACCAATATTTCAGGCATTTCTGTAAAGAAAAAGGGGATGGATTTCATACTTTAGAAAATATCACAAGCCTTATTTACCCTTCTATTACATGGAATCAACAATAGAGAGAGCAAACTAGTAGGACTCTAAGGGTCCCCAACTCAACATATCTGTCTTATTATGTTATGAAAGAGAAAAAATGTAAAACAGGGATCCACTAAGAATCATAACGCAATTGAGTATCCTTGAATTAGACTATTCAGATTAGCAGGCAATCCCTGGGAAGGGGGATGGTGGGGGAGATGATACTCAGATAGAGGGAGGCTAAAACATTAAGGCGAAAACTGTATTCTCTTGTATTAGCTAGGATTCTCTAGAGAAATAGAATCAGGAGGAGATGACTGTAAATATAAAATTTATAAAAGTGTCTCACATAACTGAGAGGATGTAAGAGTCCAAGATCTGTAGGGCAGACTATGAGCTGGCAGCTCCAATGAAAGCCCTCAATGAAAACCTCAGGAGAGGCTGGCTGGCTGAAGCAGAAAGAGTGATTGTCTCTTCTGAATTCTTCTTAAAAGCTTTCAGTGATTAGATTAAACATCACTCATTCCAGAAGACACTCCCGTTAGCTGATTGCAAATGCAATCAGCTTTGGATGCAGCCAATGTGGTCGTGATTTAAATCCATGAAATGTCCTTATAGCAATAGAAAGTTAAGTGCTTGCCTAGCCAGACAATTGTATGCCATCACCTGGCCAAGTTGACACAGGAACTGGACCATTGCAGTCCACCCCTCATCAACTTAGCAGCTATACACATCATCTTAAACCACACTTAATCTCTAAATAGAAAACAAAACAGACATTTCCCTTGCCTATCAATATTCAACTGTCCTGTGTACAACTGGAAATGCATTAAATCTCTCCAGTATAGGGTGCAAGTCCTTGGGTAATATTCACTCTTAGACTTGATATCTTACAACTTAAATACTATAACATGAGTAAAACAGCTTATGTCATATGATAAATGGGATAAAATAGAGGAAAACAAAGATATTTGATTTATGTGTAAATACATAGACACTAATTACAAAGCAAGAAAGAAATAGTCATATCATTACAATCCTCATTTCTGTAACTGATGACATGGTCATAGTTCACATTTATCACTACCTTCTCCCACTTCCCATTCCATGCTCCCTTTACCTTCAGTAAGCACCTCAGCTGGCCATGGTTCTTTGCCTGGTGGGGTGACCCAAACCTTCATTCCTGAAGTTTCAGAGCCATTGGTAGTCCTGCCTGGATTAGGTTATTGTAATTTTCCATTGATTTTAATCACAGGGCATGGTAGTACTAAGAGACATCCTGGAGATCTCCTATAAGCCAGGAAAACTTTTCTTTATCTCCATTGTGTAGTTGCAGTCCTATTTCCCCCTGATAATCAGGGTCAATCACTCCAGCCAGTAAAGTAATCTCCTTCTTGGCTTGTTGATCCAGGGGCATGAGTAACCTATAGTGACCAGGCGGTGGTCTTAGATTCCAGGTCAATGGAATCATTGTTTCTCCTGGTGGAAACATTCCCCCTTCTGGAACTAAAGCCTGTATATGAGCAGAACTCTAAGTCACAGAAAGGGAGTGAAAATTTTCCTAGTGGATCACTAGGGGTAATAGTGAGTGGTGCCACTTCCATTTCCACCCCTTGATTCCTGGACCCATAGATCCTGGCTATAGGAGAAACAACACTATACAGTGGATGCAGATTTAGAGCAAACACAGCCTCCTGGAGTACATTGCCCCAGCCCTGCAAGGTATTGCCACCTAGTTGGCACCATAATTGAGTTTTCAAAAGACCATTCCACCATTATACAGACCAGCTGCTTCTGGATGATGGGGAAGTGATAAGACCAAGTAATTCCACAAACATGTGCCTATTCCCACACTTTACTTGCTGTGTAGTGGTTTCCTTGAGCAGAAGCAATGCTGTCTGCAATACCATGATGATGGATAAGCCATTCCATAAGTCCATGTATGGTAGTGTTGGCAGAATCATTGCATGCAGGGAAAGCAAACCCATATCCAGAGTATGTGTCTATTCCAGCTAGAACAAATCACTGCCCCTTCCATGATGGATGTGGTCCAATGTAATCAACCAGCTGCCATGCAACCACCTGATCACCTTGGGGAATGGTGCCATATCAGGGGCTGAGTATGGGTCTCTACTGCTGGCATATTGGGCACTCAGCAGTAGTAACTGTATCCAGGTCAACCGTTGTGAGTGGAAGTCCATTTTGCTGAGCCCATGGATAACCTCCATCCCTACCACCATGACCACTTTGTTCATGAGCCCATTGAGCAATGACAGGAGTTGCTGGGGAAAGAGGCTAACTGATATCCACAGAATGGATCATCTTAACCACTTGATTATTATAAACTTCCTCTAGTAAAGTCACCCTCTGGTGCACATTCACTTGAGACACAAATATCTTCATGTTTTTAGCCCACTCAGAAAGTTCTATACACACACCTCTTCCTCAGACCTCTTTGTTACCTATCTTCCAATCATGCTCTTTCCAAGTTCCTGACCACCCAGCCAAACCATTACCAACAACCCATGAATCAATATACAGATGCACCTCCAGCCAGTTCTCCTTCCAAACAAAATGAACAACCAGGCGCACTGCTCAAAGTTCCATTCACTGGATGGATATTCCCTCATCACTGTCCTTCAGGGACATCCCAGAAAGGGGTTGTAGAGCTGCAGTTGTCCATCTGTAAACCAGGCCCTTGTTTTCTCTTCCTCAGTCAACTCACTGTAAGGAACTCCCCAAGAGGCCATAGCTCTGGTGTGGGAAAGAGAAGGTAATGATAATGGGGCAGGAGTGCAGACCAGGGGCATTTGGGCCACTTCCTTATGTAACTTACTTGTGCCTTCAGAACCTCTCTGGTCTTATCTCATATATACCATTTCCATTTTATGATGGAGTGCTGCTGCACATACCCAACTTTATGACTTGGTGGGTCATAAAACACCCAACTCATGTTAGGCAACTCTGGTCTTATGGTAACTTAGTGGCCCATGGTTCAGCATTCAGTCTCTACTAAGGCCTAATAGCAGACCAAAAGCTGTTTCTCAAAAGGAGAGTAGTTATCTGCAGCAGATGGTAAGGATTTTCTCCCAAATCCTAAGGATATGCACTGTGATTCCTCTATAGGGGCCAGCTAAAGGCTCCAGATAGAATCTTTAATTGCCACTGACACTTCCAGTACCATTGGATCTGCTGGTTCAATGGTCCAAGTGGCAGAATAGCTTGTACTACAACCTGAACAGCTCACAGAGCTCTTCTTGTTCATGTCCCCAATCAAAATTAGCTGTTTTTCTGTTCACTCAACAAATGGATCAGAATAGCACACCCAAATGAGGAATATGTTGTCGCCAAAATCCAAAGAGACCAACTATGCATTATGCCTCTTTTTTTGGTCATAGGAGAGACCAGGGAACTTATCCTTCATCTTAGAAGGGATATCTTGACATGCCCCACACCCCTGGACACCTAAAAATTTCACTGACGTGGAAGATCCCTGTATTTTTGTTCTTTTACCTCCCATCCTCTGACATGCAAATGCCTTACCAATAAGTCTTAGAGTAGTTGCTATTTCTTTCTCACTAGGTCTAATCAACATAATAGCATCAATATAATGGACCAGCAGCAGGGAGAAATGATTACAATCCCTGCAGACAAGATTATGACATAAGGTTGGAGAGTTGATATACCCCTGAATAGGATAGTGAAAGTATATTGCTGACCTTGCCAGCTGAAAGCAAACAGCTCTTGGGAGAAAAGTGTTTGCCAGATCAATAGCTGTATACCAGGTACCAGGGGAAGTGTTGATTTTCTCAAGCCATGATACCACATCTGGGACAGCAGGTGCAATTGGATTCATCACCTGCCTGAGTTTACAATAATCCATTGTTATCCTTCAAGACCCATCTGTTTTCTGTCCAGGCCAAATAGGAGAGTTAAATGGGGATGTGGTGGGAATCACCACCTCTACTTCCTTTAAGTCCTTAAGAGTGGCAGTAATCTCTGCAATCCATCCAGGAATCTGGTATTGCTTCTGATTTACAACTTTGCTAGGTAGGGGCAACTCTAGTGGCTCCCACTTGGCCTTTCCTACCATACTAACCCTCACTCCATGAGTCAAGAATGGGGTCTTGTTTCTGATTTGCTATTTTGTTAGGTAGGGGCAATTCTAGTGGCTTCCACTTGGATTTTCCTACCATAATAGTCCTCACTCAATGAGTCAGAGGGCCAATGTGGGGATTCTGCCAGTTGCTCAATATGTCTATTCCAATTATGCATTCTGGAACTGGAGAAATACTTACAGAATGGGTCCACGGTCCCACTGGACCCACTGTGAGACAGACCCGAGCTAAAACTCCATTGATCACCTGGCTTCCACAAGCCCCTACTTCTGGTATCAAGCTGTATTAGTTAGGGCTCTCTAGAGAAACAGAAGCAGCAGGAGAAAAACACAAAATTTACCAAAGTTTTTCATATAACTATGAGGTTGTGAGTCCAACATCTTTACGACAGGCTGCAACCTGTAAAGTCCAAAGAAGGTCCTCAATGAACTCTCAGGAGAGGCTGGCTGGCTGAAGCAGGAAGAGTGATTGTCTCTTCTGAATCCTCCTTAAATGGCTTCTGGTGATTAGATTAAGCACCATTCATTGCAGAAGACACTCCCCTTAGCTTATTGCAAATGCAATCAGCTGTGGTTGCATTTAAGTCCATTCATCAACATCATCATGATTTAAGTCCATGAAATGTCCTCATAGCAACAGCAGGCAAGTGCTTGCCCAACCAGACAACTGGGTAGCACCACCAGGTGAAATTGATACATCAACATGACCATGAAATCATTCTTTTCAAAAACATACCTCATCCAAATCATTCTGTCTTGTTTATTCATAAGTTCAATAAAAATCATTCATTGGCTACTATTAAGTACAACATTTTGCATAAATGGTGTTTTACATTTTCAATTAAGAAATGCATTTCACTTTATATTTCTAAATCAAAGTATATCTTACAATTAGTGTGTGCTTGTAATGTGGGAATGCTTTTATTTTTCAAGATGTGACTTTTACATGTAAGGTATAACATAAACTGGTTGACATCTTAAAATTAAGAATTCAATATTATATTTATTGATGCTCTGTGTAGTTCTCTTCAGAGAATGAAAGTGATATAAGTTTAATCCAGAAGCTTATAGGATCTATGGGATTATTCATATAGTATGATGATTGAAAATTGTTCTCAGTATTGGCTTCTCATTTCATTACTCTTAAAACTGAAGTATGCCTTATAAAAATCTAAAATAGTCTCAGCTGTGTATGGTGTTTGTCCATAAAGAATTTTTTCACCTACCATTGGAATAAAGTGATTATAGGAAAATGTTATGATTTTGAGAATGGTTATGGATCTAAAATACCCTGGAGTGATGAGTAGCAAATGGGTGACTTGTCAGAGAAGTGAAGTAAAAATTAACCTCAAGAAGGCACACCACAAAGGTTGACTTTGAGAACCATGTGATTTCCTTAAAGATTCCTATAAATGAGAACATGTTAATTTAATGACCTGAAAATTGGGTTTTCTCAATTCATGAAACTTCAGAGCAGAGCTGACACTGATGCTGACACTTGGAGAACAGAGAAATGGATGTTTGGAGATGTTTAGAGTCCAGCAGATGTCGCCATTTGATGGTAAGTGAACCAGAATGTAGAGAGCCAAGAAATGAAAGCAAGCCCTGGAGAAGCAAAGCAAGGAATCCCTACCAGAACTGAGGCTGAAAGCAGTGGGACTCAGAAGCAAGGGACCAGCAAATGCCCGCTATATGACTACTCAGCTGGCAGAGGTGTTCCTGACCCATCAGCCTTCCTTGAATTAAGGAATCTTTTCTTGGATGCCTTAGTTTGGATATTTTCATAGGCTTAGAACTGTAAACTTGTAAAGCATTAAATTCCCTTTTTAAAAGCCATTCCAGTTCTAGTATATTTCATTCTGGCAGCTTGCAAACGAGAACACCAAGATATGGATGTTTGGAGATGCAGAGCCCAGCAGAACACCATCTGCCTTCCCATGAGATGCTAAGCAAGTCAGAACCGAGTTGTGTCCTAGAGGAGCTAAGTGAAGGCCCACAGTTGCTTAGAGAGGAAACCACTGGCATCAGAAACTGGAAAAAATGGAGTCAGGAACAAGGACCAACAGACTCCAGCCGCATGCCTTCCCAAGTGGTAGAAATCAGCCTTCTTTGTGCCAAGGTATTTTTCTCTGGATTCCATAGTTTGGACATTTTTATGGCCTTAGGACTATAAATTTGTAATTTAATAAATTATCTTTTATTATTTATTTATTTTTTATCTTTTTATTTTATTATTATTATTTTTGTATGCTGTATAGCAGGTTCATATTTCATTATTTTTCCATGTAAATATTCCATTATTGCAGTGCCATTCATTGAATTTTTCTTTGTCTGTTTTTTGTTTGTTTTACTTGCTTGTTTGTTTTTTAGGAATTGCTTGGTCCAGAAACCGAACCCAGGCCTCCCACATGTCAGGTGAAAATTCTACCACTGAACTACCCTTGCACTCTCGATAAATTACCTTTTAAAAAGCCAGGCCACTTCTGGTATATTGCATTCCAGCAGCATTTAAGAAACTAATACACCCCCGCATTAGAACTGAAGATCTTTACAGAAGAATTTGTGTTTTTTGTTTGTTTGTTTGTTTTTTGCATGGGCAGGCACCGGGAAATGAACCTGGGTCTCTGGTATGGCAGGCAAGAACTCTGCCTGCTGAGCCACAGTGGCCGGCCCAAGAATTTGTTTTTTATTCTCAGTATGAATCTACTATCATACCTGAACCATTGCAACTACTCGATAAATGCTCATGGAATAAATATATGTATATATTTTTCCATATATATATGGAAACCTCATGTTCTAATTTCAGGTATGATAATAATTGTTTTATCACTTTTGGAAAAAACATTCAACACTTCTGGAATTTTCTTTCTGAATGATAAAATGAGGGTTGGAGGTAAAGGTGATCAATAAAATCTTTTTTTTTTTCTGCTCTAGTATTCTAAGCTACATTTGCTACTTTTATTCTGTTTTTAATACATTGGCTTTGTCTAAAAACAAATTTAATTTAGTGGTATACTAATTCTACAATTGTTATCCAAATAACAGTTCCAAAGGAACAGTGGGAAAACATGGATGGCATATCCCTACCTAGGTAGCATAATGATCAAGGACAAGGATCATTTATCAGTCTCCAAGTAGGCCTGAATTATGAAAAAAATGCACTGAAACTCACTTATACTGTTTTCATTAAAGTGTAGTCCTAATCTCATATGGCAGGCATTTCAGCTCAGACCCTTCATTGACAACTTTATAATATTAGAGGACAACAAAATGAGTCATGACTGATGAAAATAGGGTTACAAATAATAGAAAGCTTAAGGCAAAATATGCCATCCATGATTTCGTTTGTTTTTAAGTAAACAGAAGCAGTAGTAGACATTGATTTGTTGATTTTTATTTGTCTAATGTCTATTATACTATTATTTTTTATCAAGCTATGCACTGGGAACTGCATTCTAAATAACTTATGTTGCAGAATGGATGTAGCTACATAAAAGATCGTGTCAATACAGCATGATTAGGGGTTATATGGTGCCCTGCACTTACTCATCCAGAAGCTCTGAACAACAACAACAAAAAACTCATTTCGTACATTCATTCAAATATTCCACATTTATGAAGGCCCAACTGTGCTCCATATAGTGGTCAAGGTCCTGACTATCCTACAGCAATTCTGATTCCATCTCAGATGGTTTGGGTTGGCAAACTAGTAGAATCAATAGAGTACTAGTAGGTGCCATGAATGAGAAGCAATATTTCTCTTTTTCATATGAGAAAAAATATTTTTAAAGGAGTTCTAGTAATTTAATGACATTTGACTAAAGTCTTTTAAAGATTCCCAAGAATTGATAAACACAAGACAAAAGAATTTCAAGTGCTTTTGAGCCTTTATGGGATCTTGGTCACCTTTGGGAATCTGATCAAAGACCATGAAGTCTGCAGAGAAATGCAGACTGCATAAACACATGACACATTTTAGCACTCAATTTGCATTCTCCACCGAGGAAGTAAATTTGCTCACTGACCTGTTTTAGCAGAGTAAGCAGCACTATAATAGAAACAGGTCTCTTCTGAGTTCAATTTTCTAAATGAAATGGAATAAAAACAATTATGACTAATGCTGACTCCATAGAACTAGGGGGAATGGGTGTGTGAATTGACTTTGGGTTAAATTAATTCATGGTAATTAATGGAAGGAAATAATATAATAGCTGCTTGCTTTTTTTTTTTTGCATGGGCAGCTCCAGGAATCAAACCCACATCTCCGGCATGGAAGGTGAAAACTCTACCTGCTGAGCCACTGTGGTCCACCCTAGAGTAGTTGCTTTTAAAGAGACAAAAATGCACAAAAATTGCATGCACTTTAATTTAGAGAAGTGGTAATTATTGTTGGGAGCTATATACTGACCAGTGTAGCTTCTATGCCACGTTATAAAATGAGTAAGATAGAGAAATAGCTTCATCTGCAAACCCTTTACAAGGGAATTGTTCTAGTTTGCCAGCTGCTGGAACGCAATATACCAGAAACAGAATGGCTTTTAAAAGGGGGAATTTAATAAGTTGCTAGTTTACATTTCTAAGCCTGAGAAAGTGTCCCAATTAAAGCAAGTCTATAGAAATGTCCAATCGAAGATATCCAGGGAAAGATATTTTGGTTCAAGAAGGCCGATGAAGTTCAGGGCTCCTCTCTCATCTGGAAGGGCACATGGCAAACATGGCATCATCTGCTAGCTTCTTCTCCTGGCTTCCCGTTTCATGAAGCTCCCCAGGAGGCATTTTTCTTCTTCATCTCCAAAGGTTGCTCGCTGATGGGCTCTGCTTCTCATGGCTATGTCATTCTGCTTTGCTCTCTCTGAATCGCTTTCATTCTCCAAAATGTTTCCTCTTTTATTGGACTTCAGAAACTAATCAAGACCCACTTAAATAGGTGGAGACGTGTTGTCACCTAACCCAGCTTAACAACCACTTTTGATTGGGTTACATCTCCAGGAAGATGATCTAATTACAGATTCAAACATGAAGTCTTGAATAGGGATTATTCTGCCTTTATGAAATGGGATTTAGATTAAAACATGGCTTTTCTAGGGGACATACATCCTTCCAAACCAGCACAGGAGTCTTATCACCTTAGCAAATCTCACCACATATTAGGACTTGGTACATTTTGGGTAATATGATGACAATCCAAAAATAAATATTTTATTTAATAGGGGCTAAGTATAGCTGGTAATTTTGAAATGTCACTGAAGATGTGTACCCACCTTCCATCTTTCACCAACAAAAGTTTATGCACATATTTATTAAGGGTTTCAAAATTTTCTTCAAGTAAATTGTACACTCCCAAATGCAATCTGTGAGATTTCCTGATTCTTCACATCTTCCCCAATGCTTGTATTGATAAACATTTTAAAAAACTTTTTCATACCATTTAGGTGAATGTGAAAATTTTACTTAAGTTTTTACTGAAATGTCAGTTTTCCAATTACCAGAAACACTTTTTCACATTATAGGAAACTGATTTTTATATTTTGTCCATGTTTGTATTTTTTTTATCTTACTGATATGCAAGTGCTTAAAATATATTTGAATATGAATTGATTTGGGGCCTTATGCTTTGAGAAATCTATTTCTAGTAGTAGGTAGATTCTCAGTCTATTTGACTTACCATTTTACTAATGCAGAAGTTTTAAGTTGTAATTCAATAAGATTAAATTTTTTCTTGTCAGTGGTGTTTTAAGAAATCCTCCCTATCCTGGGTTTACAAAAAATGTTAAACTAAATATTCTTTAAAATCTTGTAAATATTTTGCTTTTTGCATTTAGATCTTTAAACTGCTTAGAATATACAGTTTATTAAATAAGGTATGAGACTGGATGTTATTATTTTTGCTATATTAATAATTTGTCTTTTACAGCTCATTGACTCCTACCTCATTTCCACTCTGATTCATAATACCACCTCTCCCATATGACAATTTTTCATATACGTAGCCAAAATTTAGGGTTTTCTATTTGATCCATTAACTTTTCTTGATGTCATTTATTCCTTTCCCAATGCTGTCCTACCTCAGCTACTCTCAATTTTTAGAATATCTTGCAATATAATATGGTGAGTCTGGACCCTTTGTTCTTCTACTTCATCAATACCTTCAAAGCTATTCTTGAGCTTTTATCTTCTATATTGACTTTAGGATGAGCTTTTTAAGTTCCATAAATTGTATTGTTTTTATATCTTTATATATGCTTTATAAATTGTATATGCTTTATCTCTTTATCTGAGAAGAATTTTTCACATTGACTCCATGCATGAAAATTGTACTTCTATTTATTTAGTATTATTTTATGCCTTCCAATAAAGACCTGTAAATTACTACGAAGACTTTTACATTTCTTGTCAAATCTTTTTCTATCTATTTTGTATTTCCTGGCATGATTGTAAATGATAGTTTCAAATTATATTTTCTAATTGTATATGTTTCATGTTTTTGTTGGTGATGGTAGTGAAAATGTATTTAAGCACTAAATATTTACATTTATTTAGGAATACTATATTAGATTCCTACTACTGTGGTAACAAATTTCCATAAACATAGTGGTTTAACACATAACTGTATTAAAAGAAGTACTACATAGGTCTCCTTGGTCTAAACTCAAGGTCTGGGCAGGCTAACATTCTTTTTGTTTTGTTTTGTTTTTAAGTTAAAACAAAATTTATTTAATTTCTTAATAGTTCATTTTGTTACATTACATTCTCCATGGTCAATGCTACAGTTATTGCTATTAATATTATTATAAACTAGAGGGAGTGGAGACACTGACACAGAGTATCTCCTTGACATCCAGCATGTGCTGCATTTAAGCAGCTGCCAGCATGGTTAGGCTCAGAGGGATTGTTCTGCAGTAACCAAATTCATAAAACATGGAATAACCTGAGTGCTCAATTCATTAATTTCCCTAAGAAATCTAACTGCCATGTGGCTAGAATAATCTAGATAGCTAATAAGAGGACTTTTCATCCTGCAACATAGTCTACCTGGGAAGGCAAAACGAGACCTTAAAGTATAAGTAAGGAATAATGGAAACTGGATGAAGAGAAAGGGCACTTGTGACCCAAACTGATATGCCCATTTTCTGCTGTGATATTCCTTCTACATGTTTAAGAATATAAACATTCATGGTAAGAAATGTCTTCCCTTTTTAAGTATGGAGTTCCTTTTGACTCCTTTGTCAAGAGTTGAGGAATGAGATAATCTCATGACCTTTCCAGCCTGCCTTCTTTTTCTATTTATTTATTTTTTATTATTATTATTTTTTTTGCATGGGCAGGCAGCAGGAATCAAACCCGGGTCAATTCCTTTTTAGAGATTCTAGGAAAGAACTGGCTCTTTGACTTTCTAGTTTTTAGAGGCCATCCACATTTCTTTGCTCATAGCTACATTTTCCATCTCCAAGCCATTAGCAATGAGCTGAGTCCTTCGCACATCATCATATTTTTAATTCACTGTGACCAGTACTGTTCTCTGCTTTTAATGACTCATGTGTTTAGGTTGGACTCAGAATAATCCAGAATAATCTCTTGATCCCAAAGTCCTAAACCTTAATCACATCTGCAATGTCCTTTTGTCCATGTCAACTAGCACATTCACAGGTTCTGGTGATTAGGGTATAAACATCTTCCGGGACCATTATTCTACCTACCACAAATGCTATTATTTTTTAATGTAGGTTTTATATCCAAATTGTGTGCTAAAATGCTAATTCCTTATGGCAGAGTCTCTGAATAATCTGATGTATTAATTTATATTATATATGAATAATGGCTTTTGTCTTCTTCCTTTCTAATCCTTACATTTTTTTTCTTTTTGTACTGTCTGAAACTCCAGCATTCTTTTAAAGAGTGATAGTGAATGTTCTTGACATTAAAGGAAATGTACCTAATATTTATTTCCAATTATGTCTGCTGTAATCCTATGGTAGATGACCCTGATCAGATTAAGCCATTTTCCTTTAATTCCTTATTTCTAAGTATTTTAATTATGAATGAATACTAAATTTTATTAAATTAATTATTTGCAACTACTGAGATGACCATATGATTCTTCTTCTAATAATCTAGTAATATAGTGCATATATCTATAGATTTTCTAATATTAAACTATCCTTGCATTCCTGGAATAAAATCAAATTGGTTTTTTTATCATATTTATATAATACTGCTAGGTCTATAGACTTTTAGGACAAGATTTCTTAAGTAATAAGTGATAATAATGTAAATTTCTTTTCAGAGTATCATTACAGTTTTGAAATAATAGCATGATTATAAAAGCATCATTAAACGAGTTGAGCAGCCTTTTCATCTTCTCACTATATCAATTTGTGTAGGGATTTCCTATCATTCAGATATGTGTAGAGTTTGCATTCAAAACTATCCAGGAACATACATGGTGGAAAATGTATAATTACAGAGTTATCTTTGTAAATAATTATAGAGTCACTCAGATTTTCTTTGAATTCTTGAGTCATTTTTTTATATTTTTGTAGGAAATAGTACATTTCATCTAAGCCATAAAATTTATTGGAATAAATTTTTCATAGTGCTTTATTTTTATTCTATTGTAAATTTTATTTATCTTTTGTTAATGCCACCTTTTTATGTCTGGCTATATTCAGTTGTGAATTCTTTTTACTCTGGCAAGAATGGGAACAAAAATATAATTTACCCAACTCCTCAGTTGTTTGGAAAGTAAAAACATACTTCTACAAAAATTATGTGTTAAAGAACAAATTTTAATTATATTAGAAATCAATTAATGTTGTAATGTAATGAGAATATTAGATATCAAAATTATGGGATGTAGTTAAATGAGAACATATTAAGAAATGTACTACCTTAAATGCTTGCATATATTAGGAGATAAGTAATCTGATATTGATAAACTACCTATTCAATTTATTGATTAAAAAAAACAGAGTAATCCCTCCAACCCCCCAAATAAAGAAAAGTAAATAATAAATAAATAAATAAATTATGAAATAGAAAAGAAATATATAGTGGAGAAATCAGGAAAGCCAAACACAGTTTTTGAAAATTTTTATAAAATTGAAAACCACTTTTCATTTATTGCAATTGCTGGTAAATTTAGATTTATTTTTATCATGTCATTTTGGTTTTCTTTTACTCTCTAAGTGCTTTTTCTTTTCACCTTTCCTCCCTTCAATTAGAATAATAGGAATTTCTCAATCTGTTTTTTAACTCTTCTGGTTTGAAAGCTACAGTTCAAATATTATTTTCCATACTCAATTTTACAAACTCTAAATAATCAATAATCAAAGGATGTTATAATGCTGCTGCCCTCCAGTGTTATTGTAATTCCATAATGTATTTCTGCTTTATTTAATTCAATAATGTATTTCTACTTTGATTGATATCTCAAACATTTGCCAACATAATTATCACTGCATTACCTAGCCAATGTTTCTTTTCTAAGTTTACCCAAGTCTTCTGATCATGGCTTCTTATATTTTACTCCATGCTTCAGAGTAATTTTTTCTTCATAAAGTATATCTATTTCATTTCCAACAGTGACAGCCAGTTGAAGATAAAGGTTCAATCCTTGTCTATAAATATCTCTATTTAACCTAATCTTTTAAATGTTTTAGTAGATTGTTATTTTCATGCATAATAGCTACTGTTTAGTCTACAATAGCTATAAGTGTCAGTCTAAGTATTGACATTTGACGTAAGCTCTTTTTCTCTTTGTATTCATTATTTTGCCTGATCATGTGTTATATAGCCTTTTAGTACTCACTTTCTTTTTCTGATTTTGAGGATTTAGATATTTATTTATTTATTTATTTTTAGTATGACTCTCACCCATTTTCTCTCGTCTTTGATTTGAAATAGTAAACATATCCAACTTCCCCATTCTTTCCTTTATTTCTCTTAAATTCTTTTGTATTTTAATATAGCTCACTCAGCCAATAGTTTCAATTTCTTCACAACTAATTCTATTTGCAATTGTTTCTAATATATTGTTTATCTCATTTATGTAGTTTTAGTTCTTTGTATGTAAATTATACTCAGTAAATTCTCTTTTTCAAAAAAGCAGTCTACTGTATAATATGTAGCAAAAGTTAAAGCTAATTGATGGGTCAGGAATAAAACAACTTGACCCTGAAGCATTTTGAAGTACACAAGAAACAAAAGACCAAAAATGTGACACAATAATGAAAGTATGTTCAAAAGTGGACATGGGAGCCAACAGAAAGAAGTCCCAATGACCCAAGCCAGAAACGTGAATAAAAAAATTAAAATAAAATAAATAGTATTGGATTATAATCCAAAACATAAAATAAATATCCAAGAGTCCATACTGATATAAATAAATTATTGAATGAATAAAGAAGAAGAAAGCACAAATGTCTTATGCAGAAGAATTCCAAGTAATTTCTGCTCATGTCCTGCCCCCAAGGAGGTGAAGCATAATTCCTCTCTTTGGAGACATAGGCTGTGCATAGTGATTCCTTCTGAAGGTTACAGTGTGGAAAGGGTGGAAAAACAGTAACTTTACAGTAGAGGAACCTAACACACTCTACTTTGGTCAGTGGAGTGACATTAGCATCAACAGGTGATAGGTCATATGATGTCAGATGATGTTGGTAAAGATGCCATTTTATCTCTGTACTCTTCCTCCCCAAACCCATATCCCTGAATTAGGAATAATAAAACATAAGGCAAATTCCAACTGAGGGACATTTCACGAAATATCCAACTGGTACCCC
Organism: Myrmecophaga tridactyla; assembly: GCA_004026745.1. NCBI lineage: Eukaryota > Metazoa > Chordata > Mammalia > Pilosa > Myrmecophagidae > Myrmecophaga > Myrmecophaga tridactyla. The sequence goes on along the minus strand of PVIY010012042.1, from coordinate 26,591 downwards.
TCAAAACTCTCAAGGTCATCAAAAACAAGGAAGCAGAGGAATTTCCACAGCCATGAGGTACTTAAGGCCACATGATGACTGAATGCAATGTGGTATCTAGGATAGGAGCCTGGAACAGAAAAGGGCATTAGATAAGAAGGAAGGAAATCTGAATAAAGAATATACTTTAATGATGGTATATCAACATTGATTCTTTGTGACAATGTAAGATGTTAACAATAGGAGATACTGGGTATTCTAATTTGCTAGCTGCTGGAATGCAACACACCAGAGATGGATTGGCTTTTAATAAAAGGGGATTTATTTTGTTAGTTCTTCAGAGGAAAGGCAGCTAACTTTAATCTGAAGTTCTTTCTTAATGTGGGAAGGCCCAGGGTAATCTCTGTTGGCCTTCTCTCCAGGCCTCTGGGTTCCAACAACTTTCCCCGGGGTGATTCCTTTTTGCATCTCCAAAGGCCTGGGCTGAGCTGCTAGTGCTGAGATGAGGTATGCTGAACTGCTTGGGCTGTGCTTCATTGTGCTCTCTCATTTAAGCACCAGCCAATTAAGTCAAACATCATTCATTGCAGCAGGCACCCCTCCTAGCTGACTGCGGATGTAATTATCAACAGATGAGGTTCTGTACCATTGGCTCACGTCTACAGCAACAGAACTAGGTGCCTTCACTTGGCCAAGTTGACAACTAATCTAACTACCACACTAGGTATGGGGTGTATGAGAATTTTTTGCACCATCACCACAATTCTCCTGGAAATGTAAAACTATTCCAAAATGCAAATTTTATTTAAGGAAAAAAACTTAACTGAAACACATCAATGGAAAGGACAGAGGCACCAATATTTTCCTCTATAAGATTTCTTTCTGCTCTTATTTCTTTCATTTTCCCATGTGCTTGAGGGCTCCACCCAAAGAGTGAAGAAAGTAGTTCTAAATGAAGGACTCATTATATGTGTTTTTTGTTTTGTTTTATTTTTCTGCAAATATCTTTAATAGGATTTTAAAATTGTTTTTGAAGAGAAAGAGAAATACTAAACTTAAATATGAAAAATGTCTAGCAGTAAAACTGAGGATGATGCTTCTCTCTTTGTCCTAAAGGATCTGCAGTGTAGTGGCAGTGGTTATGAGTCCAAACTCTATTGATTTGAATCCCAGCTGTGGAATTTTCTAGCAGTGTGACTTTTAGCAATTTCTTAAACATCTAGGGGAAAAATAAGAATGTGAACTATAAAAGGAGCACTATATACAAAATATTTGCAACTCTATAAAGTCAGTTATCATTAGTACCTCATTCTTGTCCAATATTCTACAATGTGATAAAAGTCCTTTTTACACAGCCATGGGCTCTGTACTCTTTCCTTTAACATTTTTAATGGTAGCCCTCTTTATACAGTTATATCCCAATTATTTTTGCTTGGAAACAGAGTGGGCTGTGTCTCGAGACTGAATTCAAGCCTCATGTTAATTATCTGAAATCCAATTTGTTGTCTCCATCCCTTTAGAAATGTGAGCTACATAGTATGCAATATTCATAATTTGGCTAGATACCTCATATGAGAGTAACTTAATTGTCAGTGCTACTCAACCATTGTTTAATGAATTCTTAACAATTTGAAAGGCAAGCTGTTGGAAGGCCATTATTAAATTTCATATTTGTTCTGCAGTTTTCTCCACTATTGCTTCATCTATTTAGGATTATGATGACATTGAATTCTGAATTCCTTTAAAAAAAAACAGGACTTTTTGCATAATGCAAACATTTGAACTTCTTATCAGCTTGGAAAATAGAGTAAATTCATTTAAAGGCAGGCTTCCAATTAAGTCAAAGGGTGATGATTACAATAGTTTACACAATAAGAAATAGATTCATAAAACAAAAGGAATGATTGACCACACTTTGTACAGTACCAAAAATAAACTGTATTATGTAGACTCAGGTAATTAAAGCAAAAATTGATTTTATCCTACAAATAGCTTAATAAATTTTAACTAATAAAGACTCAAAAAGCAAATTGCATCAAGGTACATTTTATTTACATCTCAAAAAGCGTAGCCGTTTGTTGTATCTCCAGGGACACATGGGAAAAGTTCATGTTTTGGAGTTCAAAGCCAAACCAAATAACCATAATAAATTTAGGGAATGACTTCAAGAGCCAACATTTTTTTTCAAGTAAGGAAGATATAGAATGGATATTCCCAGCCTCTTCTTTATTATAAAATTTGGGTCCTACAACACAGTGAATCAAAACATTTTCATTCACATACATTTGGATATATTTAGCTTGTCCCAAACAGTTCATAAAATAGCTTGTACTTATTATTTAACCTTGGTTGAGAAAGCTGATACAGCAGATAATAAAGATGGAAACATGTTATCTATATGCACATACACCCTTTCAGGGGCTTGATGTGCTCTTCTGGAAAACAGAAAAGAAAATGCAAAGCCTTTCCCAGATCTGGGGGAAACATTACTAATGGAACTACTAAACATGCTGCAAATGTGGAAATATTGTTAAATCAAATGACAGACAACAACTGGAAAGTTTGCTGAGTGAACATCTTCTGGGATACTTAAGAAAACATAGTTCACTATGGATTTGATGAAGGTTTCAAGCATATTTTATAGCTCTTAGTGAAGCTTTTTCAATTACCAAGAGATTTAGGATCACCTATTGCTTGCATTTCTGGACCCAGTATGGAGTCCCTGACCTGATGTTCAATATCCACTCTTTAAATTCATTATAAAAATATTACCTGTGAAACTGAGCAAATGTGGCACAGTAGGCACCGCATGCACTTTGGAGTCAAAGAGACGGGGGATTGAATTCTCACATTGTGTAATTCTGAGGGTTTAAAATGACTCAATGTCTCAGAACCCTTATGTCCTATCTGAAATAAGGAGGTTGGGTTTTTTGTTTTTTTTTTTTTGTCTTTATTCTATTAATCATCTGCCCATACACTGGATAAAAGTAGTGTCCGTCACAAGGTTTCCACAATCATCAAGTTGCAAGATAAAAACTAGACACAGTCATAATCAAGAATCAAGTTTGCTGGATTACAGTTCAACAATTTCAGGTGTTTCCTTCAAGTTATTTCAATACATTAGAAACTGAAAAGGGATATCTGCAAAATGCATAAGAATCGCCTCTGGATTGACGTCTCAACTCTATATGAAATCTTTCAGTCGCAGAAACCTTATCTAGTTTCATTTCTCTTCCCCCTTTGGGTCAAGAAGGCTTTCTCAATCCCATGATGCCAAAGGCAGACTCATACCCTGGAGTCATGTCCCACATTTTTAGGGAATTTTATACTCCTGGGAGTCATGTCCCATGTAGCAGAGGTGGGCAGTGAGTTCACTGCCAAGTTGGCTTAGAGAGAGAGGTCACAGCTAAGCAACAAAAGAGGTTCTCTGGGGGTGACTCAGGCATAATCATAAGTAGGCCTAGCCTTCTCCTTTGTGGGAATAAATTTCATAAAGGCAAACTTCAAGATCGAGGGCTTGACTTACTAAACTGGAAGTCCCTAATGCTTGCTAAGATATCAGGTATTCCCAAGGTGTGGAAGTTTAATATTTCCACATAAAATAGCACATAAGTTTAATATTTCCACATAAAATAAGGAGTTCTAATTACGTTGTAGGGTAGCTACCTTTTTGGTGCCTGGCAATCCTTCCTGCATTCTCTGTATTATAGATTTCATTACTTCTGAACCAGGATGGACATGCTATATAGACTAGGCTAATCAACTCCACTCCTACCCCCAACTTCCAACAGGGTTGCCAAGGATTGAGAATCATACCAAAGCTGGTCCAAGAAGATTTCCTCCCGTTTCATTCAAATAGATCAGGAGACGAGGCCTCTTTCTTTGATTGGGGCTCAGCAAGGCCCTGAGTGGTGCTGACTCAAGCCATGGCTGCAACAGAGGCTGGACTACAATAGCAAGGTAAAAAATCTAGACATAGAAAAGAAAGACATTTCCAAGGTCATTTTCATGCCTGACATTGTCATGGCTTCCAATGTAAGTCAACATACCCTGTTTTAAAATCAGTCCAGTTGGATGTGTTAGCCACAAGGACTGTTCCTTCTTGGGATTTGTCATTGGGAATAAGACAAAGGAGTGCGATGAAAATATCAGTCACATAGAAAGGACATTGCAAGTTGAGGCCACTTTTATGATGGCAATTTATTTTCCTTACTCCCTTCACATATGAAGATTCACATTTATGATTTAACTCAGTCTGGGGTTCAAGAAAACAAGTAATTTTTTAGGTGATAATTTAGCCCCCAGATTTGACAGCACAATTGCACTGAGTAGCATTTTCACTTCTGTCCCCTATTACTGTCACATCTATTATTACTGCTCAGACTACAACTATATCATCTAACATTTGCTGAACAATTACTATTTCTTGTGCTATGCTAGGTTTTTCCATGCTTTATTATCCTGATTTTTTCATTATCCATATGCATAGAGTAGAATTGAACATTAAAGAGGTTATGGGGCATACATTGAATCCATATCCATATATATTTAACTTCAAACTTGAGAACCTTATCATTAAGTCATGCTCATTGAAATTAATACAATCCAGGCAAAAATTGGGCATTTGCTTAAATCATCCAGATAATTCTCTCATTTCACTAAGTCTTTTTGTGTATAAATGTAGCATGAGTCTAAGTGGCAGGACCACTGAATATTTCACGTTTAATTCAAGAGAACAATCTCCTACATATTCACACCCAATGGATGCCAACCCTTTTCATCACAACTCTGTAAGAGGAAAAGCAAATCATAGTTCATTTTATTGATTTACCTTTAATGCATGTTACAGAACCCACATCATTGGATAGGCAATATTTACATATTTAGAATCTATAAAATGAGAGATGAAGAATGGTTCTAAGTAATTCTGGGGGGGTTGCTTTTGTTGTTTTTACAGCCTAAGGCTTGAGAGAATTTGTGACAGCATTGTATTCAATAAAGGCTTTTGCTGAGGAAATATGGAAGTTGTGAAAAACCCAGATCATGCTGAAAAAAAATAAGATTATTGTCAAACTGAGTGGAGATGTCAAATATTGCTTGAGGAAGATGTGATTCCCAAAGGAGTCATAAGGTGGCAAGTTAGTGAGTTTTTCCCTTCATCTATTCTGTATCCAAATTTTAAGTGCTTCTTGCTTTAGTCCTAAGTGGGGCATATCTTCTGTGACTAAATCTCTTAGTTATTTCTGGATGAGCTTTGGTGTCCTTTTCTTTATATTAAGTCACTAAAGGCATTTTTAAAAACAACAACTATCTTCTGGGAAAACTACATTCCTCTTCCTTTTCAGCTGTCCAAATGATTTAAAGCATGACCTTTCAATCAATGGGCAGCAGCCGCTTTGTCTTTGAATGATTTTTTCTTTCTGACTTAACTTTTGTCTTTTGTTACCTAAACATGCCAGCCACACCAGTACCCTGAAGCTCTTCAAATTGGTCCTTTTCTTGAATTGTTTTCCCCTTTCAGTGTTTTATTTAATGTTTCTCTAATGGTTAGTTACTGTCAGAAGCCCTGCAAAAAAGATATGTTCTTGAGTTTACATTTTCACTAATGCACGTAATCTTGAATATTTGATAATACACTTCTGTGAAAAGGATGCAGTTTTATCTAATTGAAGGCTTATTTTCTTGTCCTTCTTGTAGCATGTGTACTGCGAATTTTCTGTTGGTACCTTTTAACCTTAATTTTGTCTTCATGTTATTAAAATAAAGAGGAAACATCCTTTCTGAATGCCAAGCATAATTTTATTTTCAATAAACATTGAATATGGGTTATAAGGAAACAGAAAATTGACTGAACACCAATATTTCTCCTTGCACTGTGCTAGATATTACCTCATTTAATGCTTACCACAACTTTATATAGTTTTGAGAATGTTTAGCAAAAATGAATAGATTTTATTTATTAATGTTTTCCTCACTGTAAAGCAGTAGACAAAGGTTTTGAAAATTACATGTTAAAGTATAGGCAACACTTATTAAAGACCTACAGATACAAAAGAACTTTGCAAGATTATTGAGTGTAATGAAAATCATTGTTTTTTTCACACCAATGCTTCTTTATTGATTTTTAAAGTTTTCATTCATGTGAGTCGTTTTCCTTTTGTTCTGCTTTTCTCAGTGGGCCAGTCAGATGATGGGTTCTGAACAGCAGATTTTATTCCTCGATCACTAGGTCTAAGGTTTTGACCCCAGCTACTGTCCTCATCCAGACACGCTTTAGTTCTCCACTGGACTATCTTTCGTTTTTTTTTTTTGCAAAGGCTTCCAATTGGCAGTCTCCTTCCACCAACCCTCGTTTTCTCTTCCCCACTTCATCATTGGTAGGTAATTTTTCTGTAGCATAGATCAGAAAATAACTGCAAAGAATTTCTAAATATAGTTTCAGTATACATTTCCAAACACATCCTCAGACTATCAACACAAAGCCTCCTACTTTTCCCACTGTCCCCTGATTTATCAAGCTCCCTTGTAAAGGGTCTCATTGGCTAAAATCATGGTGTCAGTCGGCTATGCTCCTTTCGGGAAGCTCTAAGGAGAATGCACTTCCTTGCTCATTTAAGGGTTGTCAGAATTCAGTTCCATGTGACTGTAATACTGAGATCTGTATTTCTTTGCTGGTTGTTAGTGAGTTGCCCTTAGCCCTTTTTTTAGTGGGGTGATTGGTCCGGAAATCAAACTCGGGTCTCCTACATGGAAGGCAAACATTCTACCACTGAACCACCCATGCACCTTCACCCTTTGCCTTTTAAAAACCTTTATTCAGTTCTTACACATAACTTCCTAGATCTCAAAACCAGCCACCAGCCACCAAACACGTTCTCATGGTGCCGTCTCTCTGGCCCTGCCCCCATCATTGCATCTCTCTGAGCCAGCTAGGAAAGTTATCATATTTTAATGACTGGTGTGATTACACTGAGCCCACCAGGACCATCTCCCTATCTCAAGGTCCTTAGCTTTAATCACATCTGTAAAGTCTCTTTTGCCATGTAAGGTAACCTATTCAGAGGTCCAGCGTTTAGAATGTGGACATCTTAGGGGGAATATTATTCTGCCTACTATGAACACTATTTTTTCATACAGATTTTATATCCAAATCATTTGCTAAAGTCCTAATAGTTTATGATGGAAATCTCCAAATACTGTTATGCAGAAAATTATATCACCTGTGAATACTGTCAATTTGGCTTCTTCTTTCTTTCCTCATATTTCTGTTTTCTTGTTTTTGTTTTTTTTTTTTTCTGATCTCATATAGCCTTAAATACCTATTAGCTTTCCTAGATTCTTGGGTCATTCTTCATTCTCTTTTCATCTCAAACCCCATCAAGAATTCCTCAGCCAATCCTGACTTCTCTGCTTAGAAACACATAATGACAATGATTACTTCTCATAACCTCTGCCTGTGCTACTACTCTGTTCTAAAATCCTGAAAATTTTCACTTGATCTGCTACACTATCTGCCTTAAAGTTTTCAATGCTCTTATTTTCACCCTGCTTTCCCAAGCTACAGACTATGTTTCACTTAGTTGTTAGACTGATCAAATAAAGTCATTGCTAGACAGCCTAATAACAGCTAAGTTTCACCGAGTTTTTACTACACACCAATGCTCTTGTAAATATTTTAGCGGGATTAACTCATCTACTTTTCACAGTGATCCAATGAGATAGGTATTATCATTTTCCTCAATTTTACAGATTAGAAATTAATTTAACCTGTCCAAGAGGATACACCTAGTAAAAACCAGCATCCAGGATTTGAACACAGGTCAGTTATTCCAAAGCCCATATTACTCCTAACCTCCAGCTTCAGCATCAATCTTTATTTTCTAAGTGTAATTGATTGTTAAATACCACTTTATCTCTTGATTCAGTTTTGTCAGAGCCAACAAATACACAGAACAATCATCAGCTTCTCATTCTATCCCCAGTGCGCATAATTGGAAGGCTGAGAAGAATGATGTGGTCACCAGTTCTCACTGGCCTTAGGAGAGTGCTCTCCTCCTAGGGAGAGGTATCAAGCTCTCCAAAAAGGACAATGGGGAAACTTCAAGATAATCACTGATGTTTACTGTAATACAGGGAAATTAGCATTCTGTTTCTATATTTTGGGCTGTGTCTTGGATTGTCAGGGTGGCTGTAATAAAGCTCCACAGACTAGCTGGCTTAAAAAAACAGAAATGTATTATCTCACTGTTCTGAAAGCCAGAAGTCTGAAATCAAGGTGTGGAGAGTACCATATTCCTCTTAAAGGAGAGAATCCATTTCACGCCTCTCACCTTCTGGTACTCACTGGCTGTTCTAATCTATAAACTGCCAGAATGCAATATTCCAGAAATTGAGTGGCTTTTAAAAAAGAGAACTTATTAAGCTGCAAGTTTATAGTTCTAAGGCATGAAAATGTCCAAATTAAGGCATCCAAGGAATGAAACCTTGGTTCAAGAAGGCCGATGCCATTCAGGGTGTCTGTCTCTCAGCTGGAAAGGCACATGGCAATGTCTGCAGCTTCCTCTCCAGGCTTCTTCAACCGTTTCCCCAGCGGCATTTTCTTCATGCATCTCCAAAGGTCTCTGGCTCTGTGGGCTTTGTTGGTTCTTTCCAAAATGGTTCCCCCTGAAAGGGATCCAGTAAACAACCCCACCTTGAATGGGTGGGTCACATCTTCATGGAAACAATCAGAAAGATTGCACCAAGTAATATTGAATGAGGATTAAAGGACATGGCTTTTCTAGGGTACCTAATAACTTCAAACTGGCACAAAGGCACTCTTTGGCATTCCCTGGTTTGTGACAGCATATTTTATCCTCTGCTTCTGTCTCTATTTCTCTTTCTCATTGAGTTTTAATTCTGCTGGTTTAGGAGGATACCAGCCCTACTAGGTTAGGACCCACCCTAATCCGGTTTGGCCTCATTTTAACTATTAACACCCTCAAAGATCCTATTTACAGATAAATTGACACCCATAGGAATGGGAATTAGGTCTTAAACATGCCTTTGTGGAGAACACAAGTCAATCCATAACAATTAGCTAATTGCTGACCTGCCTCTGCGCCTTTCTCAGCTGCGAAAAATCACTTAGAGAGATGGCTGGGCTGGGAGTCCAGGAGCCTGCCACTCTCACTCTTGGCATGGCAAGGGTGTGTGGGATTCCTCCAGATTGCAAGCATGATACTGAGTCTGGGAGAGCTTGAAGATTCAGGCTGAAAGCGTATCACTCTGGGCAGGGGAACCACAGCAGAAAGAGATTGACAGTGAGACTGCCAGTGTCGGTGGGAAAAATTGGCTCAGTCTTGACCTAGGCAGTAGCAAGTCCCTGTGAGGCCTCCAAAGATATGTCCTATGTAGCACGTAGGAGCCAACAGGACAGTGCCTGCCACACAGAAGCCAATGGGTAAGCAGTACCCACCAGAGAACAAGTGACGGTCCACAATCCGGCCTAAACCCTAGGGCAATAAAGATGAGTCCATAGAGAAGAGCCTTTCTGCCTTTCCTACTCCCCAGCTCCAGGGGAATTATATTTTACCATAGGGAGAAAGGGAGGGGAAGAATTGTGAAACATGGGATTAAAATATGAGATTGTAAATTTTGAAGTAGACTGGACAGGTTTAAATAAAATGCAACCAGAAAGCTATCTCTCAGGAATAAAAAGCAGTGAATTTGCCAAAACATGGTTTACTACATTTTGATAGATTAAATATATATATATATACTTTATATCTATTTTTATTATTGGATAGTTTAGCCTTCAAACTCTTGCTGCTGTTGTCTTCCTGCTCAGTGGAATATCCTTCAGATGGGACCTGAAAGTTACTGAGATTTCTTAATTATCTGGTTTCATGACCTCAAGTTCCCAGGTGTTTGGGCTTCTACTTGATCACTCCTATTCATTATCTCATTGTATATTAGACACAAAGCAAACTATTCACAACCTCAGGATTTGCACTCAAGCTGTTTGCAAGACTTATCCTACTCATCTTTTATGACTCAAATGCCACATCTTCACATAGGCCTTACCTGAGTTTACTGTATACAAGCTGACCCTCTTTGCCTCAACTATCACATCATTTTTGTCGATCTACCTTGCTTTATTTTGTTCATTGAATTTTCAATTACAGAACAAGTAAAATGGAAGAAAGTGGGTATATTTGTGCGGGGTTTCATCCAGCCGTCCGAGGTGATTACAATTAGCAGCCTGGTCTGGAAACTTGGAAAGAAAAGGGTGGAAGTGGCCTTCCTCTCCTAGGGACAGTATGTTTTTAGAAAGTCTCTCACATGGAAAGAAGTGGGCCCACTGTCAATGCAAACTTTCAAGGTGGTTATGATCACTCCATAAGAATCTCTGAATTTGAAAGACTCTTGGCCTAGAATGCATGTCACCTTACTTTTCATTTGCCCCCAGACCTAACACCATTTCTTTATGATTCCCAAAGGTACAGGAAGCTAAAAGACATACCTCCAGAGAAAGGATACACAAGGTGTTTATTGCTTTTTACCAGGGTTAACTTGTGACTGTGATATATTCTGGGATGTAATGCTGTCCCATGATTGGATTCGACCTCACTCTAAAAATACCTACCTTGCATTCCCAGTTCCAAGTGCTGGAAGTTGAAATCAAGAGAGGTGATTGAAAAAATTCCGTACAACACTTCTCCATTAGAAATTATGTGAATTGTCTAAGCAATTGCTTCCTCCATTCAAGCCATCTGTTTTGAGAAATGAGCTGTTTTTATTCTCATCTGAAAAACAAGTGTGGCTTTTGAGACACCCCACTGTTACATTTTATTAAATAGATTGGGTGGTGAATCTGTCAGTAAATCTCTTTAAAGATTCACTCCTGTACTGCAAGTTCCTGAAAACATTACAAAAGTGAGTTAACATTCTGGAGACCAAACTGTCTTTCACAGATAGAGGATATGGAGTGTTAAACCCCTAGAGGCATAGCCATATTTTTATCAAACAAGAGAATGACAGAATCATTATTTGGCTGGTCAAGCAAATACTAGGAAGAAGAACCCTGGTGTGCATATCCAATCTCAGGTAAATATGCTCTTCATACACTAATTATTTAATACAGCTCTATCTAAACACCGGTCATTCTCAGTGAAAACGAAAGTACCATGCTTATTCCCTGGGTCTGTTTAGTTCAAAAATTCAATTGACTTATGCCTCCACTCTCCATTTGTCATTAGAAGTGCCATATGAAAACCAGAAATGAATAATGCTATGGAAATGTGTAGTGTTTTAGCATTTAAATAATATCTAATAGGAACAGTTAAGATAAGAATGATGGGCAATCTCTCTCTAAGCCGACTGAGTAGGTGAGCTCACTGCCTTCCCCACTCTGTGGGACATGACTCCCAGGGGTACAAATCTCCCTGGCAACATGGGACAGAACTCCCGGCATGAGCTGGGATGCAGTATCGTGGGATTGAGAAAGCCTTCTTGACCAAAAGTGGGAAGAGAGAAATGAGACAAAATAAAGTTTAGCAGCTGAGAGATTTCAAGAGTCAAGAGGCTATCTTGGAGGGTGGGCCACGGTGGCTCAGCAGGCAAGAATGCTTGCCTGCCATGCCAGAGGACCCGGGTTCGATTCCCGGTTCCTGCCCATGTAAAAAAAAAAAAACTTAAAGAAAAAAGAGACTATCTTGGAGATTATTTCTTATGCATTATATAGACATCCCTTTTCAGTTTATGCTGCATTGCAGTGGCTGGAGGGAAGTACCTGAAACTGTTGAGCTGTGTTCCAGTAGCCTTGATTCTTGAAGACAATTATATAATGATACAGCTTTTACAATTGATTGTGTGATTGTGTAAACCTTTTGTGTGATGCTCCTTTTGTCCAGGGTATGGACAGATGAGTAAAAAATATGGATAAAAAGTAAATAAATAATAAGGTGGATAAGGGGTAAAATAAATTGGGTAGGTTGAAATACTAGTGGTCAATGAGAGGGAGGGGTAAGGGGTATGGGTTGTATGAGATTTTTCCCTTTTTCTTTTTATTTCTTTTTCTAGAGTGATGTAAATGTTCTAACAATGATCACAGTAAGGTATATACAAACTATGTGATGATATTGTGAGCCACTAATTGTACACCATGTATGGGCTCTATGTGTGTGAAGATTTGTCAATAAAAATATCAAAAAAAAAAAAAGGATGGGAAAATCATTAACTACTAGAAACTGTAATATAATAAAGAACTTGGCTGGCCTTTAACCTCTGTCCCTGGAAGATAACTTCTACATTCTTGGAATTTCCTGTAACAGCAATATCTTTTATGATTCCTACTAGGCATCTAAGCACACTGGAAAAGTTTATGTTAATGCTAGGGAGATGATCAAGGTGGGGTCAGCCTCGCCACAGCAGTTGTAAGGTGGTGGCTGGCCACAGCAGAAAGACCCATCATGTGATTAGAGAGTTAGTATTTTCTTTCATGTCCTCTCAGCCCAACCTTCAGGGACAGCAAAGGTGCTAGAGATTGAATCTAACCACTTTCTTACAGGATGGAGGGTGTGGGCTCTTGGGTCAGGTGGGTTTTCAGCCCAATGTGTTCAAATGACCAATTCTTGAGTCATCAAGATTTCAAAGAGAGAAAGAATGATGCATGAAACAGGAGATCAGATGGCCTCATTGCCCAAAATCTGTCTCCCTGAACTGCAATAATTCTGATAGATTTATAGTATCAAAAGATGGGCAGGTTTTAGGATAATGAGCACAATGGCCCCAGGTGACGAAATTAGAGGTGTTTTAATTATTGAACATGTGCAGATTGATTACATGCTTACTCACAGAACATGTGTAAGAAAATGGCAGCCCTAATATGATAATGGGTGTGATTTTTAATATTATAATGAGGTATGGGTCACTTATAGATTCAAGTCTAAGCTACTGTCCATGTCAGGCAGGCCCATTTTTGTTTGATCCAGTTTCTGCTATCAAGAAAACTTTGGGCTTGGGGTAGGTTAGTTCTGGGCTGACCCAAGACCCTTCATTAACAAACACCAGGGGCTGTTTTCAGCTCTCACAAGACTCTAAACTCAAAAAACTGGATAAATCGGTACAAGTGAAGGTTAGTCACAAGGTTTTTTACACTCACAATGGCGCAAGATGAAGGGTATACAGTCCTTAGAGAGAGAAATCAAGGCACTGGATTGCAGTTCAGAATCCAGGAATTTCCCTCTGTCTACTCTAATGTACCAGAAAGTAAAAGGGTATATCTATATAATGATTCAGTAATCATAATCATCCTTAAGTCCTAATTTCTTGGTTACAACTTGGGCACTAATTCTACTAATCACGTTGACATAATGAGACCCCATATAAGCTCTGGAAATCTGAGGTTTGGGTGAGATTCCATGATTGAGGAGATACAATCTTGTGCTGGAAGGTGACGTGTTCTGACTCCATGTGAAGAGGACACAGAAATTTGTGTTTGAGACCCCAAGACCTCGCCTGATGCATGTATTCTTTTGGATTCTTCTTAGCTGTATCATTTTCACAACAATAAAACTCCAATCATAAGTATAGTGCTTTTAGTGAACATTCCAATGAATTATCAAACCATAGAAGTTTGTGGAGATCCTTGTATTTGTAGCCAATTAATTGGTCAGAAAAGTGTGGGTGGCCTGTGACCTTAGAACTTGCAACTGGTGCCTGAATGACAATTTTGTGGATGGTGCCCTGAACCTGTGGGGTCTGGCCTGACTCCAAGTAGAGTTAGGATTGAATTGTGCTGTAGCTGGTGATTGAAGTTGCTGCAGTATTTGCAGTTGGTATCAGAAGTTATTACAACCTATAAAGAAGCAATATTCTAAATAAATACCAAGGGAGGTTCCTCTCTTTGAGACCTTTAGCAAGTATTTTGCTTTATGATACTTAGGGTTGAACACGAAAAGAAATGAAAGAATCATGATGGCTTATATTTTACGTTATGGTTGAGAAACCATTTTCAAATTACCTTTACTGTCCGCAGAGCAACCATGCAGAGTATTGTTATCACGTTATTTACAGGTAAGGAAACTAAAACCCAGAGACACTAAGTGACTTACTCAAAGTTCCATAACTGAGGATAGTTGTGAAGAATTCAGGTCATCTTTGTCTAAGATAGTTCCAAGCTATACACTAGAAGTAGACACATTCCAACTGCATTTATTCTAAATGTATTCAGCAATTAAAAGTGAATCATTTGTAGCTTATTAATTAACAATTTACCAAAAGAAGGGAATGGTAATGGTAGAGTTCTACAATCTTTATATTATAACTGGAAATCGTCAAAGATCAACTTAAATTAGTATTATTATTATTTATTTATTTATTTTTTAACATGGACAGGCACTGGGAATCGAACCCGGGTCCTCAGGCATGGCAGGCAAGCATTCTTACCTGCTGAGCCACCGTGGCCCGCCCAACTTAAATTATTAATGTTTAATTATGAAGACTATGGAGAGTATTATGGAAACGGTTAGTGAAATATCCATTAATTATTTCACCTCTAATTTATAATTTTTCTATGTACTCTGTATAGGGTGGCATTGTCTAACTGATAATATCAGATTCTTTAATGAAGCTGTCTATAACTTCATGACATAAGAAGGTATGGAATGCTTGTAATCATTTGGACCTTCTGGAGCATGTTAAGTTGTTTCTGTGGTTCTCCCTCTTTCAATCTCTGAGAACTTTCCCTAGTTTTTATTTTATTAACCCATCTCCAATCACTCCTATGCTCACATACCCCATCCCTCACTTATTTTCTTTATAGCTTTGCATACTCTCAAATTCAGAGGTTGTTTTTTGCATTCTAATGGAAAACAGAAACTTGAGCCTTAAAGCACATAGAGCTTATAGTTATCAAGTTAGTGGTTACAGACACTGACACTAAGTTTTCTATAGGATGAAGCTCAAAACCAAAGAAAAGAACAAGGCAGCAAGTAGAAGAATGTCTTGGGCCAGAAGTGTTGGAGTTGAACCTGATGAGGGGAGCAGAGTTTGGGCAGAGATAAATGAATTCATGGAGTGTGAAAAAAAAAAAAAAAGATACAGGATATATTTTGATTATTTTGTTAAAAATTCTGTAAAGATCTAATGTAGTTTTCTGCTGTGATTTCCCTCTCCACTCCAATAGAAATTACTTCTGAAGCAAGAGTTGGCCAACTAAGGCCCACAAGCCAAATATAGACCAACAGTTATTTGGGGGAATAAAGTTTTACTGGAACAATGCCACACTCATTAGTTTATTATTTCTGGCTACTTTTTCTGCTACAAGGGCAAAGTAAGTAGTTGCAACATAGATGATATGACCCACAAAGCACAAAAAAATTTGCTGTCTGGCCTTTACAGAAAATTGTCTGCTTTAAAGGACTCATTAGATAAGTCTGGCTGGTCATATTATATTTTATTATTTTCTTTCCCTATAGTTCATAACCCCACAATGGAATCCTTGGCTTTTTATGATCAGGTGTCACATATTGTACTACTTCATATCCCTGAACAATGCTGAAAAAAGTAGGTGTTAACCAATAAACTTTCATGTTTCCTATAGTTTAGGACCTATATATGCCTTATGCATTGTTGTACCCTCAATACTTTGCGATAAGTTAGACACACAAAAGATACTCAGTGATAATTTAAGTAAATGGATGCTTAGGGTTACTAATCGCAGGGCTTGGGAGGTAGCTGAAATATTTTTACTCTAAGGATAATACCAAAATGCATGCATTGAATCAGATCTAGCCACATTTGCAAGCTGTGACCTATTATCTTTGCCGATAAATGTGTCCACATAAATGGGCATTCACATACCGTACATTTCTTTGAAACAATGAGCATTTTTCAGTATGCTTTTCTACTAACATCATGTTTATCCTTTTACAAAACAATTTCAAGTCTATCGGCAATTTAAGACTAATTTAATCTCCAAAAATATACAAAGCCCACCAGGAGAGGACTTAATTTTAGAAAAGCGGTGCTGATTTTTTCTTTCTTAATTGTTCTTCCTTTTTTTTTTAATTGCTTTGCCTTAGCTCATGCCATACTTTTTCTCATGCTGATTTACAGGATCTGAAAAAGAAGCTAAAAGAACATATTCTGAGGCTGAAAATATGGAACACTGCTGATTTTATAGAGGAGAAGTCGAAACAATTTGATATCTTTCTGTTGTCTATTTAAGGAAATGCACATCAAAATAAGAGTCAGTGCTGCCTTACAGGAAAGAAATTTGTCTCTTTCTTTGGCTTCTTGATATTGTTTGCAAGAAAAAAAAATTACTTTATTGGTGAGACGTATAGGGCAAGATCGATTCTTAGATGCTATTGTTTTGTCCAAGTTTACAACTAGAGAACATCATGATGCAATGTGCTGTTTGACAGCCCTTTAGCAAACCTGCTAACATCTGCACCCCTCCTTCCCTGCCACATGTGTCTGGCCCACCGAGCAGCTGGTTGAGCATCCTGCTGTCATCCATTCTCCCCATGTATCCAGCCCAGTGGAGCTATATTAAAGTGAGCAGGGCTTCACTGCAGGGAGGTTGGCTGCTTTCCAGGGCTTCATTCGTAGTAATCTTTCCTTACCGCTCATGTTTTACAGACTCTTGGGTGATACCAAATCAAGTTTTCAAGAGGCTCAATGGAGAGTTGTGGCAAGCCCATGTTTCACTGCTTCCATTCTGTGGACCTCAAGCTTGACTGGCGGCACATGTGTGCCTTGCACAAAGCAAACACGTATGCAGATTTCCTGGAATTTAAAAATCCTGTGCACTAAAATGACTTGGCAAAGGCAATGAAGAGTGCACTTACTTAGCAGAAGAAAGTTCCTAACCACAATTTTGAATAATATTATGTTATTCTACTTTAAGATTGAGAATTTACAGTTCAAGAGGAAGTAGAAATAGTGAACCTACTTCTTTCCATGTCAACCTAACACATATTTCCAATCCCTTATTTGAACAACTGAGAAACCTGAATTTTATTAGGATGGTGCCTTAACACTGTAAATTTAAACTCTTCAGAAAAATTAGGAAAAATCTGGGCAGGATACCAAATTACAAAGAAATATATCCTGAATTCATTTCCTACTTTTCGCACGGAAGAAAATGAGAATCAAATAAGTAGAAATAGAAGATCTGAAGTGTCTTCTTTCTTTAAAATTTGGACCTGTAAGGAATAAAGAGACATAAATATAGGTTAAAATTTAGTTCTATAATCTAGTTTTGCAAAATATTCACTTCCTGGATGGTATTAGAAAATGAAAATTGAATAATGTTAAATATAAAAAAGAGCATTATCATGATCTATTCTAACTCTCTCACATTTCAAATGAGGGAAAGGTTAAGCAATGTATTAAATGTCACACACCTAGTGAGTAGCAGAGAGGGGACTAAACTATCTTCACTCTACCGTACCACTGAAGAGATACAGTCTTTTAGTTTTCAGAACTGAAAAATATTTCAATCCCTCCCTCATCGCTACTCTATCCATCCCCTCCCAACAACAAAAAATGTCTTTTTTCTTCTTTCTCCCCACCATGTAAAATTCCCTCTCCTCTGTATATAAACTACTGGAAAGTGCCTATGAAATTTGCTTGGCTAAATCCTACGGTGATCATTAAATAGCACTTGTTGCCTGAGGTAGAGAAGTCTCCACCTCACTTTATCCTTTCTTTCCAGAATCACACAAGACAAGGGTAGTGAGAGGCATGTGGTGCAAAGAAAAAAAACACAGAACAGGGGTAAAAAGACCAGGGCTTTGGAACCAGCTCTTTCATTAACCATATGATCTTACATATCTGAACCTCATTTGGCTCATCCTAAAGTACAAATGATAATGTCTATTTCATAGTCTTATTGATTTAATGAAATAATCCATTCTCTTACTTGACAAATTTTTATCAAACAACTTTTGCTGATTATTGTTCTTTAGATGCAGGATCTTGTAGAAGTGAAACAAACAATCAACAATCCCTGCATTTGTGAAGCTTATATTCTAGCAGAGATAGAGAGAAAGCATAATAAATATGCAAATTAGAGAGAAAGTTAAGATACAATAACTGGAATGGATAAATAGGAAACAGAGTAAAGTGGGTGAAACATGCCAGTGAAAGGAGGAGGTAAAATAAGAAGGGTAGCATGGCCAGGCTAGGCTTCAATAAGATGGTGACATTTGTAAGTATAACCAGCAAGAGGTGGTAGACCTAGCCAAGTAGATAGCTGGAAAATGTTAGGTTCAGGAAGAAGTATTTGGTGCAAAGGTCCTAAGGCAGGAATGTGCCTGCTCTACCTGAGAATGAGTGAGGACCTCAGTGTGGTTGCACTGGAGTCATAAGGCACATTCAGGAGGTGAAGGCAGAGGCATGATGGTGGCCAGATCATTTAAAGTCTTAAGAAAATTGAAATTGTAAGGCCATTAATCTGATGTTGAATGAAATAGGGCTCTAGTAAAAGGGTTTGATTGAGAAAGCAATATGTTCTGACATAATATTAAAGGTTTCACTTTGGCTGCTGTGTAGAAAATGGAGGATAGGGATAGAGTTGGAAGATACAAGTCCCACTGGGAGATTACTGACAAAATTCAAAGGAGAAATGGTAGTGTCTCCAAACAGGATGAAAGCAGTGGCATTCATAAGAAGCATTTTCCACTATATAGTTTTTGAAGGTAGAACCATCAGGATTATCTAACAGATTAGACAGAATGTGAAAGAGAAAAGTGAGTTATAACACAAGAGCTTTGACCTAGTAAACTACAAGTCACTGATGGTGGAACCAGCTGGGAAGGTGATAAAGATCAAGGGTTCAGTTTAGATATGCTGAGTTTGACATTTCTGTCAGACAACCAAAAGATGTCAAGGAAGCATTGGAAGCAGGAGTCTGAAGTTCAGATGACCGACACAGGCTACAGATAAAATTTTATGAGTCCTCCATATTTAGAGTGCATTTGAAGGCATAAAACCAGGAGACATCACTAAAAGGATGACTAGAGACAGAGAAGGAAAGAAGCACAAGGATGGAGTCTTGGGTTCTGCAACATAAAAGATTTAGGAGAAGAGTAAGAATCAACAAAACAAGACTGAGAAGAAGGCTAGGAAGATGGTAGAAACACTCAGTGAGGCTTCTTATCAATCAAGTGAAGAAGACTTTTCATGGATGAAGAATTACTCTATTGTGCAAAGACAGGTGGTGGATTAAGTAAGATAAGGACTGTGAACTGACCATTGAATTTAACATGGTGGAGGTGCATTCCTAACCTTGAAAAGAGAATTCAAATGGTCTATAGTCTAGTTGGAATAGGTTTAAAAAAAAAATGGGAGGCGAGGAAACAGCTGAATCTTTACAGGAGTCTTACTACAGAGGAAAGCATAGAAATGGGGTGGGGCGGGAGAGGTAGGCCCAGGAGAAGTTTATTGTTTGGTATGATTATATGTTTCATTGTTTTAAGATAAGAGAATAAAGGTGGTTTGAATGTTGATGGAAATAATACAATTCAGATGGAAAAGCAATGATGCATGAGAGAAAAGCAAAAAAAAATTGTATTGATGTCCCCTTTTAGAAAACAGAAGATGGAATCTTTTATATATTTGAAAAGGAGGGTGGCCAGTTTTTCTACAATTAGAGGAGGGGCAGATGACCAAGCTTAGTGGATACAATGGTGGAAGTTTATGGAAATTTTCTTTTGTTTCAATTGCTTGAAAAATTAAGTTAAGTTAGCCTTCAGTTGAAAGTGAAGGTGAAACAAGACTTGTTGAAAGTTTGATGAAGCAGGGTTAAAATCCAGTCTTCTAGGAAAGAGAAAAAGATAGTGGATTACGGAAATGAAGCATGATTTCTGGGCAGCGCACAGAGCCCGTGTAAAGTTCAAGGCCCTCAGTTTTAAATGAGATATGACAAGAAGATTGGGTAATTTTTTGTAGCCACTTTCAGCTATCCAGATGCTTGAATAGAGTAGGTGAAAATCTGAATTTAATTAAGGCTGAGATTTTGACAAGTGTTTATAATAAAGCAAGGGAGTGGCAAGGGATTGAGGGCATATGCGAATAAAGTAATTATCATTATTGATGCTGGAATTTAATCATGGTAACAAAAGAGGAGAAAATCTGAGGAGAATGAGGGGCCAAGAGAAGTTGATGGGATCAATGTATTGGTAGAAAGATGACTGCAGTGGTTGTGCTAGAGGGAATGAGCTGGGAAAGCAGGTGAAAATGGTAACGGAGCTAGATGCTTATATAAAGTATAGAACGTTCCCACTAATGGTAGTGTCAAAGTCTAAGGAATTGATTCTCAAACAGCCTTCAGTGAATAACCAATTTTTGAAATTTCTAATCTCTAAAGGATAATACTTTAGAAAACTACAAATAAATTTCATAACTAGGGAAATTAAAACAAAAACACAAACAGAATCAAGTCATCGTGCTGATCCATGTATGGTTGTTACCAATCAGTATCAAGAAAAATACAAAAACTGAAAATAAGCATCTAGAAACTTTTAGAGAAGGTTAACAGATTTTAGTGACCACACAGGAAAGTCCAACTATCTCATCGTCCCTTGCAGATAGGTATAGCCATCTAACAGAGACCCAGCTACCGGAGTGTGAGTGGAAGTGACATCTGTAACACCATGGCATACCCTTAAAAGGAAATGATTAATGTCCCTGTACTGGTTTGAAACTATTATGTACCCCAGAAAAGCCATGTTCTTTTAATCCAATCTTGTGAGGGCACACCTATTGTTGGGTAGGACCTTTGATTAGGTTGTTTCCATGGAGATGTGACCCTGCGCATGCAAGATGGGTCTCAATCTGCTTCTAGGAGTCCTTTAAGAGAACACACAGAGAGGAGAGAAGCTATCTAAAAATAAAATGTGTCAGGAAAAGCCAGAAGGACCACAGGAGCTGAGAGAGCTATTTTGAGACCAGCCCAGAAGAGAAGGGTCAGCAGATGTCACCATGTGCCTTCGGGTGTGTAGAGGAACCCAAGACACCATCCGCCTTTCTTCACTGAAGTTATCCTCTTGTTGATGCCTTAGTTTGGACATTTTTGTGGTCTTAGAATTGTAAATTTGTAACCTAGTAAATCTCCTTAGAAAAAGCCAACCCATTTATGATATATCGCATTCCAGCAGCTTTAACAAATGCACAGTCCTTGTACCTTTTCGTCTTAGCTAGAATGGAATATGTCAGCAGCTATAGGAGGCATCTTACACCACAGGATAGTAAGTAGCCTGAAGTTGAAAAATGCAGAACATAAGAGAGGTAGAACCTGGATCCCAAACACTGTGGAGCCAGCAGTTTTTCTGTGGGCCACTTATAAACTTTTATCCTGTTTCAGTGAATGTTATTTCAATCTTTCTTATAGTAGCTGATGTATTCCTAACTAATGAATTCTATAATGTTTCCTTTACTTAATTTTGTTTTGGCGTAAATTTTTTGAGATTCTGATGGATTTGAAATCTCATATAGTTTTAGTTAGCATTTCCTTGATTTTTACTGTGGCTGAGCATATTTTGTTATGGCAGCTGATCATTTGTTTTTCCTTTTCTGTCGTATTTTTCATGTCTTTGCTATTTTCTTTTAATGAGCTTTTGTCTTTTACTTTATTGATTTTTAAAACACCTTCACGTATTTTGGAAACAAGTCCTTTTTCTGTTGTATGCGTTTTAAATATCTATTCCCTGTTGGTGACATGCCACAAACAGGGAATGTTATTAGTGATCTGATAAGCCAAGTTACCCCACCATTTCTTTATTCTTCAAGACTCTGGCTCTTCGTGATTTTTATACTTCCATACAAATCTTACATGAATCTTCCCAAGTTACACAAGCAAATGTTATTGGAATATTCCCTATAACTTGCCTTAAATTCATATATAATTTTGGAGAGAATAGACTTCTTTATATGAAGAATATAGACTTTCACTAATGGGCATTTCCTTTAATGTATTTCTGTGGATTTTCATAATATGTCCCATTAACTTCTTCAACCTCTTTATTATATAAAATTGTAGGTAAGAAATAATAATCATTTAAATATTTGTGAAGGAATTATATGCAAATTATATTTTCTCTCTATTTTTTGGTGGGCAGAAATGAATTCTTATAAATCCAGTGTATAATGTTAATTGGGGGCATTCTAAGGGACAAATTATCTATAATTTATGAAAATTTGCTTTCTACCTTTTTAATCCTTAACTCTTAATTTTTTCTTACATTGTTTGATGGCGATGGACAATAATAAAAAGCAACTTTTCATGGTAGACATCCTTACATTCTTTTTTTAATGATGTTGCTTATAATATTTTATCATTAGTATACTGTGATTGAAAGTGTTTTAGTGAATGCTCTTTTAAAGCTTAAGAAAATTACCTTTCATTCATAGTTTAAGAACTTTTATCATGATGGTTGTTGAATGTCACTGACTTTTTTTTCTGAACTTATTTTGAGTTTCTACTTCAATAACTTCATATGGTGATTTCATCAACGTATATTATAATGTTAAATCAATATTGTGTTCCTGGGATAAACACAGATTTGTCCAGTGTGTATCTTTTTATATCTATATTGAATTGAATAGGCCAATATTTTTAAGAATATTTTTATTTGTATGCTTCATGGCGGGGATTGCATTTCATTCTTTTTCCATGTGAGTGTCCCATTATTGTAGCACTATTTGCTGAATTTTTTTTACTTGTGTTTTTTTTGTTTGTTTGCTTGTTTGTTTGTTTTGGGGAAGTGCATGGGCTGGGAATCAAACCCGGGTCTCCCGCATGGCAGGTGAGAATTCTACCACTGAACTATCCTCACACTCCCTTTTGAAGATTTTAAATGCAATATTATCATTTTATTGGCTATTGCTTTCTTCTTTCACAGTGTCCCTACTGGTTTTGTTTCCAAAGTTATAATAATTTTATGAATTGAGTTGAGAGGGTTCCTTCTTTGCTATTCTATAATAGAGTTCGCATAATATGAGAAAAAAAAGCAACACACTAATGGACTCTGGGAAAGTTGTCTTCTTTCTGGGAAAAAAAAACTATTTAGTTTCTTTAATAGGTATAGGATTTTACAGAGTTCATATATCTTTCATGTCACTTCTGATTTTATATTTTGCTCATTCTTAACACATTTTGTCAGAATTTGTTGAAATGAAATTTTTCATATTTCCTTATTAACTTATATGCTTTAAAAATGGCTTCCTCTGGAGTCATATGCAGTTTTTCATATCTCATTTTTAAATCTGTATCTACTTTCTTTTCTCAATCTATACAGAGACTATTGCATACTTTAAGGTAATTTTAAAAGATCAACTTAGAGCTTTGGTGATTTTATTACCTTAATATCTATTTCTTTATTTTCTAATGTACTGATATTCACTTTCATATTCTGATTTTTTAGAGATTATTCTGTCTTTTCTTTTTGGACATTTTGTTGGATGCTTATATCATTACATCCATACGTTCTTCTTTCCTAGTGTAAGCATTTAAAGCTGTTTCATTTCCTCCTAAAAATCATTTTAGCTGCTTCCCACAAGATTTGTGATATAGTATTTCATTATTATTCAGTTCTATATATTTTCATATTTTATTAAAGTTTTCCTTTGACTCATGAATTATTTAGACACATATATATTTTTAATTTCCAATGTAAGAAGTTTTATTTTTCCTTTTCTCATTATTTTAATAATTTATAATTTAACTGTATTTGGGCCAGAGTAAATATCTTAAATAATACAAGTAAAATTAATAGTATTGAGAAAAATCTTATGGCTGAATAATCCAGCAATATTAATAAATGCTCTGTTAATTTTAAAGGCACAATTTTTGCATTATTATATATGTATCATATGCTTTAAATCAAAATCTGTATTCTCAGTTATCTAAGCTATGAATACGCATTTTAAAGTGCCTCCTACTCTGGTGTTGTGGGTAAATTTCTAATTGTGATTAAATCAAACTTTTCTTAAAATAGTTTGAGGTTATTTAATTAGAGCCAAGCATTTGATATATTTACTATTTAATTGAAACTTTAATCATTACTCAATAATAACATTGAATAATTATTCAGTTATTTCTCTATAATTTTGACCTTAACTTCTATTTTTCTATATTAATATGGCTATACATGCTAAAAACTTTTCTTCCTAGTGTTT
Organism: Myrmecophaga tridactyla; assembly: GCA_004026745.1. NCBI lineage: Eukaryota > Metazoa > Chordata > Mammalia > Pilosa > Myrmecophagidae > Myrmecophaga > Myrmecophaga tridactyla. The sequence goes on along the minus strand of PVIY010012042.1, from coordinate 2,441 downwards.
TATTTTCAAACTTTCCATGATGTTAAGTTTTAGATTGTTTCTTATATTAGCATATAATAGAAAATTGATTTTTTCCACTCTGACAATCTTTGTCTTTTAACCTAGGAGTGTGCTACATATTAATTTATTTTGATGACTGGCATATTTGGACTTTTACTCTATCATCTTATTTTAAGATTCTTATTTGTTCCATATATTCTACTTTTGCTTTTCCACTTTCCATCCTATACCTTGCATTTATCTTTTGACTCATTCTTTGAATTCTCTCTACTGATTTAGAAGGTCCAATTGTAGTTCTTTTTTATTAATTACTCCAGAAGATTAACTTAAGGCCAAAGTTACATAACACACTTGTGTTCCTTTCGATAATTCTGGAATTTAAAAATCCTTTAATTGTAATCATCCCAGTACAAACAAGTACAGGCTATCAATGATGGAAAAGGCATTATAGGAAATCTATTGTGCTGTTTATGCGCTTGGCTTTACTAAATGGTTTTAAACATTGAGGCATAAAAGCTACCTGTGGATGAGTGAGTTTCATGAAAGAGCTAAAGCTACTGGCATTTCTCGGGAAGTACAGGACAAAACAGCTTGTGTCGACAGGAAGAAAAGACAGAGCAATCCGATGACCATGAATAAGAGTTCACAAATTTTACCATGGATGTCTCAATACATTTTTCCACTTATACTCAGAACTTTTCAGTGCTGTAGGGCAAAATTTTTTTCACTGATCAGAACTTTTTACTGAAAGATGGTAGGAGAAAGCTGTGTTCTAGTTGCCTGAGATTCATCAGTGATTAAAACAGATTCAGTCCTTGTCTTGCACTTAGAGGGGACTGCAGTCAGCTTTCCACAATTGATTACCTTTAGCTGGTACTAAAAGCATGAGCTTCTACAGTCTGGGCTTGGAGGATTATATGAAGTACCTGGAATCAAAGCACTGGAAAATGTGGGTGCACAGCTCGTTGGGCTAACACTGGACGGTGAAAATGGATTGTCTGAAAGATGGTAACCAGAAATGTATTTTAGCTGGCCACACCTGATGCATGATATGTGTTGTTAATAAGCGGAAGTCAAAACCATTTTCAAAGTGCAATCTAACGTAAAACAGATAATTATATTTTATATCTGCATAAGACTTTACAACTCTAAAATATTTTCACATATCGCTCCCATTTTCTCCTTATAACTGGATCACAGGAGGGAAACCTGTCCAAGTATTTCTTGCTCCATTTTATAGATGGGAATATGAGCCTCATAAAGGTTGTATATTTTTAAAGGTTACAGGACCGGTAAGTGGCAGATCTTAAAAATAGCTCACAAGTTTTTAAAATCTTAGTTCAGCTTTCAGCAGCACATTACTTCTTATGGAATACAGAAAAAGTCTTTCAGCAGTCTGCTTCAGGGAAAATTCATAAGACCATGAAGTTTCACTGAAGGTGAAATATGATAGATGCTACCACAGGTCTGCAATTAAAAAAAAATCTACAAATAAAATGCTATGGAGAATACCAAAGCTGAAAGATGTAAAAACTTTGCATTAACATAACAATAAAAGAGATTAGTGTCTCACATTTTCATTTGTTCGCCTTCTCTGGGAATATGGAACAATGTATCATATTCACTTCCTTTTGATGTTTGTTTACTTGTTGGTTTTTATAACAAACATGACTCCAAGGATCATAATGAATAATGCTATCCTCACTTCAACTAATCTTTTGGAAACTTTATCAAGTATATTCCAATTCCTTATGCATTCTTAGCAGATAGTGTCAAAACTGAATGGATAAATATAACCCACCTTTCCTAATGCAGTATTTAGAGATGCTTGTTTGGTCATTGATTATAAAGTCCTTTGAAAGATACTCTGAGAAATACAATTGAAGAGTGACTATGATTTATCTTTTGTGTGCCTGTCATCACAAATCTGTGTGAGAATTGGAGATGTGGTTATCCCACCCCTCTTTGAAAATAATAACTGTGAAAGACTGATCTTGGAAAGATAACGAGATAATGACATGGTTCAATGTGACATCAGAGAGTGGTCAGTGCCAGACACAGCTGAAGACGCACTGTCTAAACCCCTTGATTCCTTACTAATCAATGACTGAGGCAGGGCCCCAAATGTATAAAACCTGAATCTCTGGTATGTCTTCCATTGCAGTTGCCGTACTCTCTGTCGTCATCATTCATTCTCTCTGTATATTTACTATACATAATAACATTATTTAGATGCTGCATATGACCTGAGTAATTACCAAGCAATTCTCCGGTGACTCCTCCTGACTGGGAATCTGCCCCCGTCAGACATGCCTGAGCAGGGGAAATGGCTTGGGGCTTTTGTCCAGCTGGGTCCGGCTGGGTCCAGTCACCACCACCCCATGACTGGACCTGGAGCTTGTCAACTCTTCCTTTTATGACTTGTCAGTGAAAAGGGGACG
>PVIY010012041.1:0-63341 GCA_004026745.1 Myrmecophaga tridactyla | reverse complement strand
ATTTCATTAGCTATTTAGTACAATTTCTGATCAATTTACATGGCACTTATTTACCTGACTCAAAAGGAAATTTTTAGAAATTTCATTTATGTGCAGTCCAAGTTCAGGCAAAACTAATCTATGGTGATAGAAATCAGAGAATGGTTGCCTCTGCATTTGGGGGGATTTGATTTCAAGGGGGGCAAGAGGGTACCTTCTGTTGTAATGGAAATATTGTGTGTTTTCTTTTAGGAAGTGGTTACATAGAAGTGTCCAATTAAACCTCATTGAAACATACATGTAAGACATTTCAGTACTACGTAATTATGTAAACTAAATCTCAATTTAAAAAGTAAAGGAAATTGTAAGAGGACTAAACTAGATGTCTAGGATGTGCTGATTGAACTGCTTCAAGGGACACCAGGCACCATTCTACACCCCCAAAGACCCAGACGGGTCTGCTGATTGTGATTTGGAGGCATGTCTACTGTGTCTTGGAAGTTTATTCCTAGAAATGTAACTTTTATAATTTGAATGAAGATGATGAATTTTGTGGAGCTTGCTAGTTGGGGGATGTCAGAGTGGGGAGATAACAGTGGTTTGCTCTAAGATTTGTGAAGAGCAAGAGTAAATATAGGAAAGAAAATGCAAACCAAATGGGTAGAGGTTTAAGAAATTAATAGCCTTTCAGTTATATTTGTGAATAAACACAGAATTATGAGAGCCAGAGAAGTTTGAGTGGTTTATTTGGAGTTAGGAGCACGAGCTTTTTTTTTTATTTTGGCGGGGGGGAGGGGATGGGTGGAGCATGAGATTTTAAGACTTCACTCTTTAATATTATCTGCAATGGAAAACTGAATGTGTTTTTTCTTTAAGAATTTCAAAGTCTCACTCGAGAATCCAAGTTCCTAAAATTGGCATGCAATTTTTTTTGACTGCTTAGTATCAGAAAAAAAATCTATACCAAACAAAATACTCGTAGCTATATTAAAAGCAAATACATAAAACATAAGGTCTTAAGGGGTGAATGAATGTTTAGGGCTGAGCATTGATGATAGAGAAATATCTATATTTAGCTCTTTTAAGTTTAGAGCCATAATTTCAAACTTCCACAGACTCTCTGATCTCATGACCTCCAAGGGTGAAAAAAATTGCTTAAATTACTTAGGCCTAATATGACCATTCTGTTTGTTGATCTGGGACCTCTAATTCCACCTTATCTCATAAATGTGTTTTCATTTTTCTTTACCACTTGTTTTCCTTTGGAATTGTAAAGATTTGAGATTTGACAGTTTTATAGCAATGGTATATAAACTGGTAGCTACAATTTGCAAGATCTTTTTCCAGTGTAACTGGTTAATATATTAGCATCTTTTCCTGCCTCTCCCCTCTTCCTTTCTTCTCCTCCTCCTCATTATTATTTCAGTGGTGTGTTATTGGTAAGCTTTTGTGATACGACCTTTTATTTTTCTTTATTTTGTTCTTATTTTATTGCTAAGGCTTTCTCCCTCTAATAATTCTTGCTTCTTGATTGAACATAGTTTATCAATGATCCCTTATTAGCAATGACTGTTGCACATTGAGAATGGAAACCTCTACTTTTGGTGGTAATGTAGGGATACTTACATACTAGGAGCTGGTGAAGATTCTGTGCTATGGGATTTAAAAATAGTGGGTTGCACACTGTCCACAATATTGTCATGGTGGCTATTTTGAGGGGACAACAGTCTAAATGTAAGTCCTTAGCTGTCTTGGTAATATTTTAAATGGCATGCGATGTATAGTCCACTGGCAGAAAGAAATGCTACACATAGACTCTACTCTAAGGGCTTTGTAGAACTGAAGAACATGGGTGAAAAAACAGACTCAAACCCCACCCCCCACTCCTTCTTGTGGGTAGGGAAGGCAACCAATGATCAACCTAATGAATATTAGTGCAATATAGCATATAGTGAGGAAGAGCTAAGTAGAAAGGTGAGGGAATTGGGATGAGTAGAGGTAGGTTGCAATTTTAAATAGCATCTTCGGGGTGGGGGAGGCCTCATTGAAATGGTGACATTTCAGCAAAGGCTGGAAGGTGAGCATCTGGGAGATGAGAGCTTCAAAAAGAGAAAACAGCCGATGCAAAAGCCCATGGGACAGCAAATTACTTTTCCCTGCCTACTTACCTGTCCATTCAGGTGCTACTTCCCAGGGGCATCAGGGAGTCCCGCTTCTTTGGTCTCTGGCTCTTATCTTTTACCCCAGGGCCTTTATGGTAAGGCTCAAGCACTCCAACAGTAAATCCATTCTCATTTTCCCGGTGATGGCTGTGGGGGTGGAGGGGTGAGCGCTCAGGTTCCTTCGAGTGAACCATCTACAAGACAAACAATCCTTTCTCTTGCTAATAAGGACCAGCTCTTATATTATAACGCTGGTACATTATTATGTTAACAGAGCCTTAGCAAAGGCTGATAAGCGTGTGTGCCCTTTTTAATCTAATCAGCATGCCCCCTGCCTGGTTTTAGGAAGAACTGTAAAGCACCCACAAAAGAGGTTCAGGAAAGAAGAAAACCCTATCCAGACACACAATGCTGAAAGTAAATATTTATAGTGAATCTTGTCATTGACTTACTATAGCAGTTTTGCTACTTTCAAAGGAATGGCTTTTATTATAAACCATACTTTTAATACCCCTAGCCCTTGTCTCTTTATGAATTTGCAATTTGTTTCAATTTGGGAAAGTCTGATTCATCCTCAGCCTTTTCCTATACTAGTTAAGATGAAAAGGGGATTCTTAAAATCGAAAATATCAGAGAAAAAGGCAGTCAGTGTAGTAAGTAATGAACACCTCATTCTGAGGTTACCTGGGTAAGAGACAACCCAGCCACTTCCCCTGAGCCTGGAGAGTTCAGGACTGAAACCAGTATTGGGAAAGAATAAACCCAAATTTATATGAAAAGACAGAAGCAGCTCTTTTATTATAGCCCAACAGTTATGACAAATGAAGACAAATCCAAGAACAGATAATGAAAAATTTTGAATTATCACCATTGTATCTCATATTTCTGAGACTCTTGAATTAATATAGCAAAGCATATCTGAAGAGAAAAAGCCAGAAGCTTCATCAAATACATTATGTCTGGCAGAACGTCTACACTGAACTAAATCAGGTTCTGCATAAGAAGTGGCATGGATTCTTTTTCTAGGTGGTATTAGTATGCTTATCTCTTCATTTTAAGTCAAAATATTTGACTCTGACTATCTCTTTACTTTCTCTCTTTTACTTCCATGTTTATTTTTTCTTTGTTTCTGGTTGATTTTCATTTATTTTCTGGAGGAGGCAGGGTGTTCTGTAGGTTGCATGGGGAAAAGTGAATTTAAGGCTAACTGTTTAATAACAGAGTGCCTAGAAAATAGCATTTAAACATTTAACTGGACAAAAAGTTAAACTTGTGGAACTTATTTTATAAGTTAAACTACGTGACTTATAAAATAAATGTAGTAGATGAAGAAATGCTCTAATTTTACGTTTGAATTGCTTCAAAGGCCAGTTTTAATGTGGACTAAATTCGGGATTTATTCTGTTTATTCATGGATAAGAAAATAAGGATATTATTTTCTTTACAGTCTGATTCCCGTTGTAGACACCAAATCACTAGAATAACAGGAGTCGCTATTTGCATATATTGGGTGACAACAAAATATTAAATAATGTTCAAAATATGAAATTATACCTTTGCTGGTAGATTTATGATTAATACCTAGTAGATATGGAACTGTTCTTGATTTTGAAAAATATCTCCTTCTTGCCATGCTTTTATATATTGATATGTGGAAGTTATAATTTATTATTTCCATGTGTTTAAATGTCTCTCATTCATGTTTGTATTTCTATATAAGATAATAAAACATAGTTTGTTTATAATTATCTAATTTCTGATTGCTGTTATTAGTTCCCTGTCGGAAAGTAATTTATTTATAAATAAGCATATTGAAAGCACATAATCACTTTATATCTTGACGGTAAACTTAAAGCCCTGGCTGCTTTTCCAAGACTATCTACTGAGTGAAGTTGAGAGAAGAAAAAAGACTCAATAATTCTTAATGAAATATCCTGTCTTATACCTAGTATTAAATTTTATACAATAGGTTAATTCAACACATACATAGGGACCTGTGGTTCTAAAATATAGAAATTGTTCTATTGCTATGTTCCCTAAAGAGACTTCTGCAGCTAATATTGTGAAATATGTATTAAAAATAACGCATAAAACAATTCTACAATTAATAAGTCCTTTTAGGTGATGGCAAACTCAAAGATCCCTAGTCCCTGGGGCTCTACTATCAGACTTGCAAAAGAAAACAACCTAAAAATCTTATTAAGGTGAAATGAAATTGTAATCTGAGAGCGACCATCTATCTTTCCTCTTTTCCTTTCCTTCCTAAAATTCAACTTGAAGTATTTTCTTTCTCTCTTCTTCTTTTTTTCCTGATAGTCTCCAATCTAATAGGACAACATCGTTCCTTCATTTCTATATTTACCATTTTCTCTCATACTCTGGTATCGGAAATTCTAATATATTAGATTTTAAGCCCCAACTAAGATGTAATTGAGTTAGAATTTCACTTGTATTTTCCGGGTTTAAATGCCACCTTTAAAAGGATTTAAATGTGCATCTGGGGTGGTGCTTTTGTCATATGCCATGTGCTCTCCATGAACAACACAACAGCTAAATAAACTGCGAATACGTTTCCCTTTCAGCGTGCATGCATTTATAAATAAATTATATCTACTGCATACTTACGTTGTCACTCTTTTCCATGAGTTCACCCAGCCCAGTGTAGAACAGACATTTGCAAAAAGAGACGTTGAAATCTAGAGGAAGTTTCAGGAGCAGCATTTGGCTTTTTTTTTTTCCCCCTCGATGCATTAAAAAATTGGCCTTTTGCCACATTTTTGGACACTTTATTCTTTTTCTCCCCGCCTTCCAGGGCTACTCAGGACGAAAGTCTTCCCAGCACCCAGGAGCAGGGTAAGCTCGTCCTTAATCTGTAGGCATTACAATGGCAGAACTGTCACCCATGAGTCGTTTAGGCTGTAAACATTACTAAGCAACTTTACAGAAAGTTATGTAAAGAGTTGCTAAGTTCCCTGATGATTTCTGTACCATGTTGGCTGCACAGGCATTTTGAAAGAGGCAGGCTGAGGCGTGTGTGTGGATGCCTTGCTATTTATGAGCTGAGCGGCTTGCTGTAAAAAGCTGTCATTTTTCCCTTGGGTGTGTAGAACCAGTTTCTCCGGCATGCCAGGCCACGAAGGGTCTGCAGAGAAAGCCAGGTTTAAAGCGAATGTGAAGCTAAAAAAAAGGAAAGGAAAGCGAAAATGATCTATACAACATTCTCTCAATTATCCGTGGTTCTAAATGGTGGAACCATTGTCTCTCTCCATTCCATAAGGTCAGAGGGAAATGTGTGAACTGAGTTTTCCTGAAAGGGAGCAGGATTTATTTATGGCTCGTGGTTGGACCCAGGTTGGCCTAGACTTGGTCACTTGCAAATCCTTGGCAGCAATAATGGGAACTAGCTTTCCCCTGGTTGACTGTCTTTGCTTATACATTAAATTACACTAGAAAGATCTCAAAGTGATCCAAGCCGCATAAAAGTGCATTTTCTTAGACTGGAAAAGATCTGAAGCAACCATTTAAAGGAGTCTCCTTTTGGTTTTTAAAAAAGTATGTAGTGGTACTTTGCCGTCTATCCAGTGCCTGGTACCTTGCAACCAACTAGGTAAGAAAATAGAATTGAAATGGGAAAGAACATCATAAACTGGTTTCTCAGTTGGCTGCAAAGTAGAAGCAGTCAGAGTTCTTTAGCAACTCTGCTTCCACCAAGTAAATGTTGAGGCAACTTTTTGTGATGCTATGTAAAGGCAGACTGAAAGAAGCATTGATCATGAAATGGGCCAGCAAATTACTGTTCTTGCTGGAATAAATCAGTGCCACCCTGCAAAATGGAGGAGCCAGATCAGAGTGTGGTTGTTGCTTTTCTTGAATTCTTTCTTAATATATCTGTTTGGTTAAAAAAAGAAAAAAATGATTCTGACTGTCAACTGGAATTATTAGACTGCATAATGATATTTTTTCATGTCCAAACATATGAATAAAATTACTTTCTCACCATGTATATTATGGTTATACATGCTTTCTGAAAGTAAATTAACATAGAAATAAATCTGTGATGTCAAGAATATGCATTAACCTGGTTGGGCCTAATAAATATGTAAAAATAGCACCTAGCTCTTTGCTTCTCTGTGGTAATGCAATAGCTCACATGCAGAATCTAGAACTGGACATTTTGTATGTTAGAGTATATGATCATATTTACTCAGCCCCATTTAACAATAATTTTTTGATATCCTGTGTTCAGTGTTGTACCTGGTGCTCTAGGGAATACAATGAAAGATGAGTTATAATATGGTCCTACCTTTATGAAGTTTACCATTTTGCCTTAGATTTTACACAACCAACATTGCCCAGGATATTGCATCAGACCCTACCTCTGTTTTTATGCTCCTTCCAAAATCCTCTTCATATTTCTTGTTCCTTTCTTCTTAGCCATGCTTCGTCTTCCCCTCTCCTTATGGACACCTAAAATCCTTTCTGGGTAGTCCCATTAGGGCTCACTCTCCTCCATATCTCTGTACACGTTGCTCCCCTGCCTGCATTGCCTTCCAACACCCAGCCCCATCTACCTGGGAAAAGTCCTCCTCATTCCTTAGGAAATCAGCTCAGAGTCATTCCTTTTGAGAATAAGACTGTCATGGTTCATTTTATGTGTCAACTTGGCTAGGCTATGGAGCCCAGTTATTTGGTCAAGCACTAGCCTAGATGTTGCAGTAAAGGTGTTTTGCAGATGTGGTTTACATCTACCATCAACTGACATTAAGTAACGGAGAAGACCTTCCATTATGTGAGTGGGCCACATCTGATCATTTGAAGGCCCGAAAAGCAAAAACAGGTTTCCTGGAGAAGATATTCTGCCTCCAGACTGCAGCATCAATTCCTGTCTGAGTTTCCAGGCTGCCATCCTGCTCTATGACCTTTGGATGTGGTCATATCCACAAACTTGTAAGCCAATTCTTTAAAGTAAATCTCTTAAAATAGATATCCCACTAGTTCTGCTCCTCTGGCAATGCTGGCCTGATATAAAGACCTCCCCTGTTCTATTCCCTGTCTAACAGGGCTTCATCTTCTGTGTCCTTCTACCATCTTGTGATTGCCCCTTAACGTGCTTTATGTACATCTTTGGTGTACTTTTCAGTATTCTTTTTTTTTTTTTTTTGATTTGCATATGGGCAGGAGGCACCAGGGATCGAACTCCAGACCTCCAGCACGGCAGGTCAGAGCTCTGCCTGCTGAGCCACGGCAGCCGCCCCTTTTCAGTATTCTTGATTTACCTGAGAGTTTTTGGTGGACAGGGTTTTTTCTCATTCATATTTGCCCACCATCACATAGCACACCTGGGCAGACTTTTAACACATGTTTGCTAAATGTATAGTCCCTTTGTCACTTGAAAAATGATGTACAAACACCATATGTCTGCAGATAATTTTCTAAGATCACTAAAATTTTGATAGACTCAACATATCTGGATTGGTTCTCTCTCCATTACCCACCAGACAAGACCGCTTGTCTCTGCCTCTTCCTGCCTTCATCTACTGATTAGTTTATGTGAATTAAGAGAGCACAAGTCACACAAACCAAGTCACCCACCATTCCATCTTAGAGCTCTTTGATGTTTCCATCTTACTTAGAAAAGAATGAATGCCTTCCCTTGGCCCACAAGCCCTGTACAATCTGGCCATGCCAACCTTCTCAATCTCGTGCTATGCCACATTCCCCTATACTTACTGTGTTCTACATCCATGGACCTTTTATTTGGTTTGTAGAATATGCCAAACTTTCTTCTGCCTGGAGGTCTTCGTATCTGCTGCTCCATCTGCTGAAACTTTCTTCCTTTCATTTTCTCTACGGCAGGCACCTTATCTTTCAGGGGTCAGCTTGAATGTCACCTTCTCAATGAGGTCTTCCCTAGTTACCCCATCTAAAGTAGATCCCCTGCACCCCTTCGTATTCCATACAGCCCCAAATAAGAGTACCCTATTTTGGTCCTTCATAGCAGAATCACAAGTTGCAACTAATTTATTTTTATTTACTTGTTTATTTATTTCTTTGTTGACTTGTTTATTGCCTAACTTTTCCTCCTATTAAACTGTAAGCTTCTTGAGGACAGGGACCATGTCTCTTTTTATTCCTGCTGTGTCCCCCAAGGCCACGACTGCACCTGGCACATGGTGAATGATCAGTAAGTATTTCTTGAGTGTTGAGTGAAAGAACATCCAAAAGCGAGAATGTAAAAGGGCTTCTCTCTGTTCATAGACTGTCACAAAAACCAAATGAATACAAGAACGAAGGTTAAAATTAATTTAGGTGGGCTATCTGATCAGGCCTCAAGCATTTTTATTAGTCCCTGTTTTCATAACGATTTTCATGCTTAACAGAGCATTCATTTCTTTGGTATTTTTCCTTCCTATTTCAAACATGCATCCATAGCCTAGCCTCTTGCTTACGGTCTTGTGTGCTAACTCACTTCCCTATCTTTCCAAACAAACACACATAAACAATGCACCCAGTACAAACAACAGTCACAGAAAGATTCGAGCTCCCGCCTAAAGTAAACTCTGATGTTACTTCACATGAGGCCTGTTCTAGTTTGCTAGCTGCCGGAATGCAATATACCAGAAACAGAATGGCTTTTAAAAAGGGCAATTTAATAAGTTGCTAGTTTACAGTTCTAAGGCCGAGAAAATGTCCCAATTAAAACAAGTCTATAGAAATGTCCAATCAAAGGCATCCAGGGAAAGATACCTTGGTTCAAGAAGGCCGATGAAGTTCAGGGTTTCTCTCTCAAGTGAGAAGGCACATGGCGAAGGGTTTCTCTCTCGGTTGGAAGGGCACATAGAAAACATGGCATCATCTGCTAGCTTTCTCTCCTGGCTTCCTGTTTCATGAAGCTCCCCGAGAAGCATTTTCCTTCTTCATCTCCAAAGGTTGCTGGCTGGTGGACTCTCTGCTTCTTGTGGCTATGTCATTCTTCTCTGTTCTCTCTGAATCTCCCCTATTCTCCAAAACGTTTCCTTTTTTATAGGATTCCAGTAAACTAATCAAGACCCACCTGAATGGGTGAAGTCCAGCTTAACAGCCATTCTTGATTGAGTCACATCTCCAGGGAGATGATCTAATTAAAGTTTCAAACATACAGTACTGAATAGGGATTAGAAGAAACTGTTGCTCCCACAAGGCTGATTAGGATTAAAACATGGCCTTTTAGGGTACATAAACCTTTTAAAACCAGCACAAGGCCTTTTAGTGGCATTTTAAAGAGAAAGCTTAAGGAATGTCCTGAGCTATGGAGAAGAGGTTTCTTGATCTACTTGTTGGAACGATCTTTCCATTGTTCAAATAATGGGATCTGCAGAGGAAGTACAATGCATTGACCTTCATGCATGAGCGGTAAAAATATTCTCATATTCCTCAGTTCTATTTATATAATTAGGGTATTTTATCAAATATGACTAATTCTGGGGATTATGCATATAAATATGCATACATGTTTCAATTTAGGAAACTTTGTTCTTCCCTTTTGGTCCACATTCTTTGCATTCACTCAATCACCCGGTTGTTTTTTCTGGGACATATTTCAGATACCTCTAACCTCCTTCAGGCAGTTCAAGATTAAGAGAAGCAGAGGGTACAAATTACCTGATAGCTACTTTACTCTGCTGTCAATGATGTCCAGTAAATGACAGCAGAATCAATATGACTGCTAATAATACATTTAAAAAAATCAACATATTTGATTTCATAAGATCTGAGCTTTTTGGAAAAGAAATAGTGATGTAGATTATCTTTTAGTGACTTCATAACCAACTCTATGAGTTTTGCTGGGAATTAAAGGTAATTCTTGGAGCAAACACATTGTCGAACGGCTATAGCATTTGAAGCACCTTGAGTAGGGTAAAACAAGCAAGCAAGCAAGCAAGCAAACAAACAAAAACTCAAAAACAAAAACCCAGACCAATCCAGGCCATGCAGCATGCACAGTAAACATAGCTTAGCTTTGTTTCCAAATGTCAGTGACATCCGCCCACACTGAGGACTTATGCAGGCGCCCAGCTGTCATTAATGAGCATTTAGTCTGTCAGGCTTTGGCTTGTGATTCTCATCCCATCCCAAATTCCTCTAACAAACATTTATTGAAGGCCCTCTGTGTGTCAGGCACCACTAACTCCATAGACCACTCTCGGACACCACCTTTGAGGTCAGAGGCAAGGATGCAGAAAGGATGAGAATCAGGCATGTCCAACGTTCAACCACTTTTTGAATATAAAGACTTTATATCAGGTACTCATTTATTCATTCATCAAACATTTTCTGAGGGTTTGACCCATGTCAGGCACTGTGCTAAGAACTGGGGATGCAAAGTGAATTCCACGTAGCCCTTGCTGTCAAGGATATAGACCAATCTTTCTGAGGCCCTCAGAGAAAGAAGCAGGGTACCTAGTAATGTGTCTGCTCTTATTTGAGTAATTAAAGGGTATCTATAGGAAAATGATATATGGTCCGCACACATGTACTGGTCAATCCCTAAAATAACACTGGTTGCTTTTGGAGAGGAGTACAGGTTTTGTTTTCATAAGGTACCTATCATTCTGAAACGGACTTTTGTATTAATTTATTATTTATTTCTCCCAGTAGTATGTAAGTGCTTACTTACAACTCTATCTCCAGTAATTAGAATAGTGCTTGGTACATTTTATATATATTCTTTATTTTATATTACCCTTTATGCCTCCTTTCTTCCTCTCTCCCTCCCTCCCTTCCTTCCTTCCTTTCTTTCAGTGAATGAGCTGGGAGTGAGGGGGTTGGGGCAGTTAGAATTCAGAAATGGGAAGAAATCTTACTTTTAGCTTATGCCATTTCATATGGCTTGAATATTTAACTTTATACTATGAGAAGTTTCAAATGCATATAAAAGCAGAGATAATAATATAAAAATTTCCATGTGTCCATCACCTCCAGGCAATTATCCTCTGATGGGCAATCTTGTTCCCTCCATAACCCCCTTTCCTGTCCTCCTCCTGCCCGGAGATTATTTTGAAGCAAATTCCTACCACCATTTTACCTCTAAGTAGTTCGATAAGTAACCATAGTTATAATACATTCCACACCTAAATGAATAAACAATAAATCATCAAAATCATCAAATATGCAATCAGTGATAAAATTTCAATTAACAATGTGCAGGTATTCCTTTTTCATAAATATAATTTGAGCTGTTCACAATCTAGTAGGGAATATGGTTTCATTCATCCATTCATGCATCCATCCATCCATCCATCCATCCATCCATCCATTACACAAATACATACTGAGCATCTAGTATGTGTACAGTACTGTACTACATGCTTGGAATGCAATAGTGTCTAAAAAGAGAAAAATTCCTGCTCTCTTGTAGCATTCACTCTAGCAGGGGCAGACAATAAAAAAAAAACACTCGCTATGTAAGATGTTGATTATAATACAATATAATGTGCTACAATAGAAGGGCACAAATTTCTTTGTCAAAAACTTCATATGGTTGGACATAAGGGATACAGGGTATTTTAAATACTGTGGTATTTGAATATGGCAACATTTCTTACAAACAGGAAATATTGTTTCTTTCTATAAAAATGAGTAAATTAAGGCCATCAAAGCTTTAAAAAATTTTTTTTACAGTGCTGTTTTCTGAGCTGCGCTATTATGAATAAAGTCGTGATAGCTGGAGACCAGATCGCTATTTTTCAGGATTCAGATGACCAGACATGGTTGTTTATGCAGCAGAGCTAGGGCCAGTCTGGCAACAGGCTTTGGCTTGTGCCCTACAAACAGTGGATAGGTATTTATGTAAACCAAGTGAATGGATGCAAGCTAATATTCCCAAAGCAAGTCTGTGGAGCAATTTGCTACAGCATTGTTCTGAAGGGGGAATACAAGGCTTAGAACAAAACAGAAAGTTTTAGCAAATAATCCCTTTGTTACTTGCACATATAGAGAGTCCAGGAAGGGCAAATATCCTCTTTGTTACCTACACAGCACAAAAATCCAAAAGTATAGGGAAGACGTCTCATTATGGCTGCTCTTCTGGGGTGGCCAAAACTGCTTTGGAACGGGGTCCGTAGATGGCAGCTCCATAAGCCCAACTACATGTGGAGAACAGACATGCATGTATATTGCTTCAGTGTGGTTTTTATCCACCTTGGGGGAGGGGGTCCTGTTGTTGGGAATTCCTGTTTAGATAAGCACCTAGGGCTGAATGTTTCCAATGTCTGGGTTTAAGGTCTGGCTGGGTCTTTTCATTAGACTTAACATCTCCTCCAGGTTGTGGAATGGCAAGCAGTAGAAATCAAGGTGGGTGTAGGTGAAGGCTGGACCATGGCTGCTTAACAGGTGTCTGTGATTTCACCAACAGTGTCTCCCTGGGGATAGTTTTTTCTTTTTGGAATGGGAACACTTTCAGTGAAGCCACCCATCCCCTAAATCTTCAAATGTCTTTTACCCATGAGCTGTGTGCTCTAGGAAAAACAGTGTTGTGGGTGGGTTCTGTTAAACCCTAGAGTAGTTTTCTGTAGTACTAGAACCCCACATTAGAAGGTGATGTTTTAACTGCTGAGAGTAAATGCTAACCTTGTTAAAATAGTATTAAAACTGAAAAGGGCAAACAAAATGCTTTAAAACTTCGATTTGGTAATCAAGCTACTTGCTCACCTTAAAAATTTTGGTTAAAATGGAAATTTGGTTAAAAAGGAGATGGTGAGAGTTCTTGATGAGTTTTTCCAAGGACTTTAAAGTAGGAAGGCTAACTTGCACATATTCCCCGGAGCATATGTATCCAGATGCTTTACTTCTTATGCGATATTATAACCAAGAAATCAGGATTTAAGGAATGATTTTGATTATTTAATTATTATTATACAGATATTCCTTTTGCTTTCTGGCACATTGGCATAGACAGAGGAAAATACCTGATATTTCTAAATTGTAATCCAGCTGCCTTGATCTCTGATAATGATTATATAGCCTTTATCTTCTGCCCCTGTGATTGTAAAAACTTTGTGACTAAACTTCACTTGTACCCAGTTATCCAGTTTTTCAACTTTACAGTCTTGTGATCAGTAAAGAAGGCCCCTAATGTTTATTAGTGAAGTGTCTTGGGTCAGCCCAGAACTGACCCACCTCAAGTCAAATTTATCTTGATAACTGAGACTGGATCTAAGTAAAATGGGCCTGTCATGCATAATAGCTTAGATTTTAACCTTTGAGTCACCTATACCTCATTCCGCCATTTTCTTACATACTTTCTGTGACTAAGCATGTCATCAATCCGTACATGCCAAATAATTAGATCACCTCTAATTACATCATCTGGGGTCACTATGCTCATTATCCTAAACCCTGCCCATCTTTTTCTCCAATAAAACTATCAGAATTACTGCAAATTTGGGTGACAGATTTGGGGCCAATCGGTCATTTACTCTCCTACTACGTGCCTAGTAATAAACTTTCTCTTTGAAATCCCGGTGTCTCAGGAATTGGTTCTTGAGCTCATCAGGCAAAAGCATCCATTATCGTTTTCCAGTAACAGTATCACCAGATGAGGAGAACTATCCACATTCATTCCTTCGATGGTGTGTTGTACAAAATGTTTTTGGAACACCTCCCTTGTAATTGCATCTGAGACAGTTTCTCAGCCATGTAAGAAAACTGATCCACTTTCAGAAGTTTAGTGTTATATCCTACATCAATATGGCACAGTCAATGAGACCCAGTCCATGTTTTAAAAACTACCATAGGATGGGGCCTTTCAGATCCCTCTCCCACTGGCTGTGAAGTTGTGTTCCAGTCTGTGTCTGGGTTTGGGCTGGGGGAACAGGACTGTGCATGTTGATTGAGCTGGTTATTCCCGCCACACACACACCAAAATGATGGCTGTCTGCTTTCACTGTCTCAAATCAACTGGTTGCTGGTTTGTGTGAGTAGAGCTTGACGTACTGCAGACATGTTGCTTTGTGAATCCCACCCTGCCTTCCTTCCACATCCTTCTTTTTCTCTAAATCCTGACTCAATTTAGATTTCACTTTCTTCAAGTTTTGAGATCCCTCCGGAGAGGCAAAAGAATGATTCTGCAACCTACAAGCCTTGATTGAACTTGATTCTTGTTATGGCTAAGATGCTAGATCTGCTCATTGAAAAGGTGGTTTAAAGGTTTGGAAGGGGAAGTGATGTTCTTTCTTTTTTTTCTTTTGAGTTCATGGTCCAGGATTTGAACCTGGGTCTCCAGCATGGAAGGTGAGCATTCTACTACTGAACCACCCATGCACCTAGTGATGTTCTTTTGGAGCCAACATGGATTCACCAAGAGTGGGTCACATCAGCACAGCCTCAGTCTCCTTCCGCATGTATAAGAGCATTAGATACATGGTGGAAAGCAGTCTGGAATAGGAGTCAGGAGATGCATTTTGAAATCCCTATTCTTGCCACTTTCTAACCATGTAATTTGGGACAAATCATTGCCTTCTGTGAGCCTTAGTTGTCTCATCTATAAAAGAGGAATGGGTGCAAGTGTGGTTCAGTGATAGCATGCTTGCCTTCCATGAGGGAGATCCAGGTTCGATTCCCGGACCACGCACCTGAAAATCAACAACAGGGATAATGTTAGCCTCTGGAATACAGTGAGAAATGAAGAGATAATACTCTCTTCAAATGGATTGATGTGAGGGTTAAAAGAAATCATGAATCTTAAACAGATTAGAGTACTGTCAGGCAAGTCATTCGATATGTGTGCGTAGTGTGATGTATGCAGAAAAAGACAAAAGCAACAAAAAATGAACTTCAATCTGGATTAATGAAAAGGTATTACCATGTCTTATAGGAAGTAGATGAAGATGCCAGAAATGTTTAGATTGGGAAGCATAAAATCGGTAATCAGATTCTCAGGGGTTAGCAAACTAAAGCCCCGGGACTGACCCCAGTCTGCCACCTGTTTTTGTGTGGCCGGTGAGCTAAGAAATGGTTTCTATATCCTTAAATGGTTGGAAAAAAAGTTAAAAGAAGATTATATGATGGCATGCACACAAATACACATTCGCTGGAAACAGCCAAAAAGAATGACACTACAAAAGAAAGTCTAAATAACTTTATCCGTGTGATGGAATATTATACAGTAATTAAAAATGAAGTTTTTTGAAGAAAGTTAAGTTAATTCATAAAATGCTCACAAAATAATATTGAGTGAAAAAGAAGGGAGCATGGTTATATATACAATATGATCTGTGACATTGCTTATGTATATAAATAGTAAATGTAAATATATGTGTGTTTATATGCAAGTAATTCATACATGCAAGTCACAGGGAAAAAAAGATGATATGAAATTCAAATTTCAGTGTCCACAAATAAATGTGGATTGGATCTTGCCTACTCTCATTCATTTACAAATTGTCCAGGGCTGCTTTTCACAAAACCACAGCAAGATCAAGTAGTTGTGACAGAGACCACCTGGCCAGCAAAGCCTAAAATAGTTTTTAGCTGGCCCTTACAGAAACAGTTGGCTGACCCCTGTGATAGCTGAGAGCTGTCATGTGAAAGAGAGAGTAGACTTTTTCCCACTCCCCTCAAGAATTTAACTTAGAAGTAATGTTTAAAAACTATAGGCAGTTCTTTACTACTCAATGTAAAGAACTTTCTAATATCTGGGTTTTCTGAAGATGGATGTGCTGTCTTCTAAGGTAGTTCTTTTCCCATGTTTTCCTTGAGCTCTTTGAGCATATTTAGGACCACTTTTTAAAAGTGTCTTTCTGGAATTTCCCAGATTTGGTCCTCTTCATTGATCGTTTTAATACTTTAATCCTCTCCGTTACCTGGGCTAATTATTTCTTTGTAGTTCTGTTTTTTAATGGATATTTGTTTATTTGTGTATACTGTGTGGGGAGGGTCACATTTAGTTCCTTTTCCATATGAATATCCCGTTATTTTCAGCACCATTTGTTGAAGACCTATCTATCTATCTATCTATCTATCTATCTATCTATCTATCTATCTATAAATTTAGGAAGCACATGGGCCAAGAATCAAACCTGGATCTCCCACATCGCACGCAAGAATTCTACCACTGAAATACCCTTTCACCCCCTCTCTTTGTATGTTTTGCAATCGTTTGTTGAAACTTGGATTTTTTTTTTCTTTTTTTACATAGGTAGGCACTGGGAATCGAACCCAGGTCCTCTGGCATGGCAGGCAAACATTCTTGCCTGCTGAGCCACCGTGGCCCACCCAAAACTTGGATGTTTTGATATTTTAATGTGTTATCACTGGAACTTAAACTCTGAGGCATCTGTTCCTTAAAGTTTTATCCAAGTGGTGTTATGGCAGAGCATCCCTTTATTGGCAGGAGCTAATAAAGAAGAATTAGAAGAACTAGAATAATTAGAATTGGAATTGGAAGAGGAAGAGGAGGAGGAGGAGAGGAAGAGGAGGAGGACTTGCTGGAGACAAAAAGAAAACTCCTTTTCCAGACTTTGGAGATTGACTTGTGTGAGTGCTCTCCTCAGAGGTTATTCATACAATGAGTTTAGAGGATCGCTCCAGGCCAAAGCATAGGGTCCATTCTGATACTTTCTGCACATGCATTTTGTCTAGGTTATGTGCACACGGCCTTGGGAATTCCCTTGTTCACCTAGAACTAAATTGTTCCCTCTTCATTAGGAAACCATTTCTTCATGGTCCGAGGCCCTGCACTATATGTCCTACAGCCAGCAATTTTTTGCCACAGGCAGCATAACTTGACTGATGTCCCACAGCATTCTGAAGGAGGGCTCTGGGAACTGCCATCTACACAAAAGGCCCATTCTGGGACGGTGAGTGCCTCAGGCCACCACTAGACAGACTGGGCCAGACATACATGCTTCCAGCATGTGCATGAGGGTTTCTCTACCAGGATCATGCTGGGAGTGCAGGCTGACTCCATGCGAAGCCTATGCTCTGTTACTACAAAGCTTTTGGAGCTTTGAGAAAAATCTTTCTGCTAGTTCTTCCTGGTTATTCAAAGCTTCTTTGTGGGAACAGAGCCCTGAAGCATTTCTCTCTGTCATCTTGTTTGGGGCAGGCCTGTCTAAGGCTACTTTTGCTTTCCAGCAGCAGAGTTGAATAGTTGCAATAGAGATTGTATGGCCTATGAAGCTAAAATATTTACTATCTGACTCATTACAGAAAATGCTTGCCAATCCCTACTCCATGCTGTAGCAACATGTACAATTATGAAAAGAGAATTAAAGAGCTTCCTTCCTTAAAAATAATCTATAAATCATGGAGAAATTCATTTTTACTAGATAGAGAGCAGCAAAGATTTTCTGTCATTCAGGAAAGCCTGTAGAATTTAACTGAAAACCCTCCCATCCAAGTAAATCTATTTGCTATAACTAATGCGATATACTCTGAAGAGTTACGGATAATGTACAGAGTCCAACTTGAGATGCGGTCAAAGGATTTTGTACTCATGCATTAAAAACAGAAATACTGGGGTGCAGAGGTAGTTCAGCTGCAGAATTCTCACCTGCCATGTGAGAGACCCGGATTCGATTCCTGGTCTATGCACGTCCCAAAAAACCCAAATAAACAAGCAAAAGCAAAAAACAAAAAACAAGGAAAATGAAAAAAGTTCAATAACAAGATATTCACATGGAAAAAATAATGAAATGTAACCCCACCATACAGCACAAACACAACCTCCCCCCCAAAACAGAAACACACCCAATACCCTCTATGTATTCTCACATACACAACATTCAGTTATTCTTATTTTGGGGGGAGAGGACAGGGTTCAAATTAATTTTACTTCCATGTTTTCATTATTGATGCTCATAAATTTTTTTTCGCATGGGCTGACTCTGGGAATTGAATCCGGGTCTCCGGCTTGGCAGGCGAGAATTCTTGCCACTGAGCCACCGTTGGACTGCCGTCATGGATCTTCAATACAGAGTCCTTACAACATAAGCAGTAATCATGCAAACATTTGTATTTGACTTTGTCCTTAACAAATATACTTTGAATAAAACGCTTATGTGAAGAGGTTTGAAAATGGAATCTCCGTGGAATAGTCCCTTACTTTAGCTTTCTTCCTTTTTTGCTAATCGCAGTAATTAATTTGCTATTCTAATAGGCCAACAAGTCAATTTCCCAAATGTTTCGCTTTTAATTTGTCCTAAAATTACTCATTCCTGAGAAAACTTAACCTTTTAAAAGACTGGATGGGTGAGCTTGTGGTTTGAAACAGTGAGCAAAATGCATATAGCGTTTGCTTTTGGTGTTGATTAACTATGTATCAGTTTCTTTTAACTCTACTTCATTGTTTTCCTTTTCAAAGGCCCTTTTAAACTTTGGGAAGAGTTTCAAGAAGTTCCGTGTATATAGGGTGACCATATTTTCTGAACCAAAATTGGACTGTATTCCCTGCAGATGGTTTGGCAGATAGTAATATTGGGTCCTTATATTTCAAACCAAGGATGCAATTGGAAATGACCTACATATTTTCCCTAAATCACATTTTTCTTCAATTGACCTGAATGACCGAAATATTCTGGGGATGCCTTTGCTCCCGTACAATAAATTAACTCAGATGCTCCTTGTCATTAATTTATTGAACTAACAGAGTGACTTTTATTTCTTTTAAATAAGTGCCATTCTATTACCTAACATGATTAATGTAAAATGCAGGAATATTGAGTGGTATAATTAATATAATCACAGTAATGCTGTAGATCCTTTTCTTTTGGATGGTTGCTGTTCTAAAAGGGCAACCACGATGCAGAGAGCTAACATATTGGAATGATAGCGCCTGTGGGCAGAAGTTCGGCTCATCTTCCACGGGAGAGATAATTAAGAGACCATGGTACAGAAATGTGTGTTACAGCACACACCAATGCTCCAGAGTGTTGACCTTGCAGCTCCAAGCTACTTAGAAAATGGCTTGCAGTTCAAAATTACAATTCCTCCTATGTTCTAGAGGGAGACACGGCTAAATTCCTCAGGTTTTACACCCTTTCAGGGAGGTAAGTTGCTGAGTTTGGGAAAAACTGTCCTTTCTTTGGAGACCCGCTAAGATACTGGAATTTCAGGTGCTTCCAAAATGCAGGGACCAAAGAGGATTCCGAATAGCTGCCAGAGGAAGACATTTATGTTCTGTGCAAAGCTTTACAGTAACAGGAAGGCAGCAAGTGGATGGGAGAGAAGAGAAACAGGAAGTATAGTTAATTGGTTTAGCTGACTATTTCCCTGTGGCCTTCTTTGCAGTACACTTCTGAGTCATATATAACCTTTTAATCAAAAGGTTAAGGAAAAGAGGAGTGTGACCTTGATGTTAGAAATGTCCTGCTGTCAAAAGTGGAAAAGGGGACTTATTCAAGAAATTCACAGCAATTTTGGCAACTGCAGGAATGTGCTTGTCCCAGAACTGGGATGTGAAAACCTAGGAAGTATTCAGTCTCAATGAATGAAATAATGCCTGGCTAAAAATAACTCAGGGAACCCACACTTTTTGTTTGAGAAGCTCACCAGCCTTCTTCAGCTACGAGTTGACTGCAGTCTGATTTTACACATGGGTGTGTCTAGACAATAGCAAAACCAGTCCCTTTTTCTTGTGGAGATTATTTGGGGATTTGGTTAAATGGAAATAAATAATGTTTCACATGTAGAAACTCACCATGTGTGCTCCCCTTTTGAAAATATTGATTTTCTTTTATTCCATTCAAAAGGAAAACCTTCAAGGAGTAGAAAGAAGAGGGCACTGTCTCTTCATGAATGCTAATAAGGAAATCAAGGAGGACAGTGGCACTTCAAGTTTCATCTTTTCATTTCCTAGAGGCACAAACTCTGCAAGTTGTCACCTTGCTGTATTCAGTGCCTTTTGAAGCACTAGACTCCTCCAGAGAGAATGTCAGCCCCAGCCCTGGGCAGTTTTGACAAACAGAGTATATATTGATACATGATAAAGTATGCTAGAAATCACCCCAGTGCTAAAGGCTACTATAGTTTTAATACCATCATTTGAATTAACAAGCATTCTGTGGAGAAATAATGAGCTTTCATTATTCAGAACATCATCCTTACCCGGGGAACTCAGAAACCATTAGCTCTTGAGAACTTAATGAAAAGATGATAAAGAATGTTTTAGATAAAAGTTTGAACGGGTGCACTTGGTAACTGAGGTAAAATATTAATGTTTGTTCAGATGATGGATTAGGGTTGCTGAGCTTGGCTCGCTGAAGAAATGGAAACCAGGCAGGTGTGAGGTCCCTTTGCACCTGTGTGCGAGCTGGACTGGCCCCACGGACAACATTAGCTGTCAGTCTCTGTTAAGCTGTGTGCAAAAGAACCTCAGTGAGCTCCCAGCATGGTGAGTTTCTTTCAGACTTAAAGGCAAGCAGGGATGGAGGTAGACGGGACAAAGAGGGAGCACAGAAAGGTAAACTATGATCAACAGGTACTGGTGTACACGTTCAGAATGGGCACCTCAAATCGTTTTTTTAAAGTCTCTAATGTGCAAAATAAAAATAAAATATTTAGGTTTACATGGTAAATATTTTGTTTTCATTGTCTTAGCCTGGCCAAAAGACAAGAAAATTTTCAGTTAAATTTTATAATATAAAACGGCATTGGGAAGGGAAAGAAAAATGATGGAAGCAACAAGCAAAAGGAGATCACTTCTCTAAGAATTGGAGGCCAACATGAACCATCTGTAAACTGATACATGGAACTTGACCACACGCAGACATAAAATAAAAATGACAATTACCCACTGTAGAACATTTGGAAAATATAAAAGGAGACAACAAAATATTCCCAGTCCCACCATACAAAGATAATTCCTGGTAATGCATTGATGTATGTAATTGTAGCCTTTTTGCAGTATATGTGTATTATTCACTTAGCAATTATCATACAGTGTGGCAGATTGAATTATATACCCTGATTTTGACATGTTCTTAATCCTAATCCACGTCCCCATGGGTGTGAGCCCATTGTAAACAGGACCTTCTGAAGGTATTGTTTTTAGTTAAGGTGTGGCCACACCGAACAATACTTTATGCTATTGTTTTAATTAGAGACGTTGTAGGTTTACAGAAAAATCATGTATAACATACAGAGTTCCCATACACCCCTATTATTAGAACCTTACATTAGGGTGGCAGGAAGGAACATTTTTATACCTGCAATTAACTATGGTCCATCATTTACAACATGGTTCACTGTTTGTGTTGTACAGTCCTATGTTGTTTTTCAAAAATTTTTATTCTAGTTACATATATACAATCTAAAACATTCCCCTTTTAACCCAAATTCAAATATATAATTCAGTGCTGTTAACTGAGGTCACAATGTTGTGACGAGATTGGGTTTTAACTCGGGTTTCTGGGGTCGTTTATAAGCAGAAGAAATTCATACAGAAAGAGGAAGTCCCCGGGGTGGGGGTGGGGTGAAGCCGGAAGTCAGGGGAACCCGGAAGTCAGCGGAACCCGGAAGTCAGCGGAACCCGGAAGAGAAAGGAGAGGACATCTCCAGGAGAGAGAAACTCAAAGGCAGGAGATCACCAGTCAACCAGAATGCTCCAAGAGGAAGCAAGGGTTCTAGCCTCTGAAACCCTTAGCAGTGCATTTCCCCTGTTAATGCCTTGACATTCTGGAAACTAAGACAGATGGCATACACAGAATTATATATACTGTAATTTTTTGAGCATTTATCTGATTGTAAAACTAATTCAAGATGATTGCCTAAAATTTGTAGACACTGGAGATAAATAAGATTTGGTGTCCCTGAGAATCATCCTGGGGTGCTTTATGAAATGCATAGCTTTATGGGCCCCACCTCAGAGATACCGAATAAAATATCAGGCAGAGAGGCACACATGGGGGTAGGTTAAAATCTTGGCTCTACTACTTTAACAGTTTATGGCCATGAGCAAATTATTTTACCTGTTTATGCTCACTGTTGTCTCATTTATAAATTAAAGATAAAAAGAATACATCCCTCAAGGCTGTTATTGGGAGAAAGTATATGGAATGTTGGTTGGCACATAGCATGAAATAAAATGGTAGTGATTAATAAACCTAGTATTATTAATATTACTTCTATTGTTATCCTTATCTGCAGTTACAGCAGGCTTTTCAGATGATTCTAGTGGCCCATTAGATTTAATAGGCTGGTTCTTGATATCCTTTCTAGCCTTTTTCTAGTGTGCTTTCCTGTATATTTTCCAGAATCTTTGGTATCTAGGATTTTCTTTATAATTTGGCTCCCCAAAATTAGATAAATTAGAGTGAAATTGGGAAGGTGGGAGAGAAATAGAGGTTGTGTTTCTGCTGTTTAATTTTCCCAGCTAGCGTGGATAGGAGGAATTTTTTTTTTTTTTTTTGGCTATAGCATTAGAAATCTTAGCTAATTTTGGCAAGAGACTCCCTGGTCCCAGCAGAAGCTTTGGGCCTGAATTTTGTGACTTTGGGAACTTTCCCAACAATTTAGTAACTCCTTGAAAACTAATAGTAAACCTACTTCTGTTACTCACTAGAGTGGATTCTGCTCTTTGCAGTTGGAATCTGACAAATACCATTGAAGATATTGTTTTAAAATCATAATTAAATAGAAATATTCAAAAGTCTTAGAAGGAAGATGATGATAGAGTGGGATAAAATATACCATGGGGCAGTTTATTGGCCTTTTTTAATTATATAAAACTGTAACTTAGGTTTCTCAATATGCATTTTAAGATGCAGAAAAAAAAATCAACACCCCCAAAACTTGGCAATGAAAATGGCCTTTGTGTTGGGCTCAGCAGTTCTGCTTTCGTGGAGGACTAAAAAAGCACTATTTGTGGAGTTGTGTGAAAAGTTCAGGCATTGTTAGTAAATGCTGGCACAGAACAGCATTATTTCTTGTTTCAAGTCATCATCAAAGAAGACATGAATTTAGTATAGTGGGAGAAAGCAGTGCTTATGAAGCATTTCTGTTGCTGAGAAAGTAACAGTATCAGAAGCAGACAAGGAGCAGGTGGGTGAATCACTGCAGGGAAAAGTTCTGATCATTGGCTGTAGGATCAATTTGAAAACAATGTTCTTGGATGTCTTAGTTTGGTAAAGCTGATGAAATGCAATATACCAGAAATGAAATGGTTTTAAAAAGGGAATTTACTAAATTGTAAGTTTACAGGTCTAAGGCCATGAAAATGTCCAAATTAAGACACCAGCAAGAAGTTACCTGCACTCAAGAAGTGCTGATGCCATCCGGAACAACTCTGTCAGCTGGGAACACACGTGGCCAGTGTCTGCTGAGGTCTTTGGCTTCTGGGCACCTCTGTCAGCTGGGAAGGCACTGGTGACATCTATTAGCTTTATCTCCTGGCTTCTCATTTCATAAGGATTCCCCACGGGTGTTTTCCTTCTGCATCTCTAAAGATCTCTGCTGTGTGGGCTCTAAAACTTTCTCCAAAATGCTTCCCTCTTAAAGGTCTCTAGTAAGCAACCCTACCTTGAATGGGTGGAGAGACATCTTCATGGAAACCACGTAATCAAAAGGTACCACCTACACTTGGGTGGATCATGTCTCCATGGAAACAACTTAATCAAAAAGATCCCACCCAGCAATATTGAATGAGGATTAAAGAACTTGGCTTTTCTGTGGTACACAACAGTTTCAAACTGGCACACTGGGCAATGATTTTTTCCATATCTTTAAAGTGCATATTGAAAAACAGAAGTTAAGATTTTGTTTAATAAGCCCAAGCCAGTAAACTGGCCTATGACAGAAGGTTCTTTCTGTTGCCTTCCACTCATCAAATACGATTTGGTTGCAGTATGAATTCTAGGGTTACTTTTTCTTTTCACTCTTAAATTCTGTAAACAACGATCCACTGTATACTGACATTTAAGGCTGAAGGGTACAAGTCTGAAGATGGCCTGATTTTTATTCCACTGCAGATGATTTTTCTGCCTCTGCACTTGCTTACATTCATTTAGAGAATGTAAATGAGAAACAAAACAAAGCAAAGTAAAAAAGTACAGACAAGTGAGAAGACTAGCATTGCATGCTGGGGCATGTAGTCCCTGCAAGGTATAATACATGCTGGGAAGTGGAATTTGTCATGAACTTGACCAGGTCTGCACATCATATATAGGGCTTTACTTTGGGGGTAGAATAAGATCTGTTCTTTGTGTGACAAGATTTATCCTCTTTTTTGGGAATGAGAAAACAGAAAAATTCAAACAGCTTTATGGAAGAATTGGGGATGGGGGAAAAGTTGAGCTATCTTCTCCACTAGCCTTGTGGGTTGGGCGTGGGACAGTGCCGCACCCTTTCTTGAGGGGGAAACACAGACAAGCTATTGAGTGTTTATTCTCAAATCTGCTCCATTGTACTTATAAATGTCATCTCCTTCCAGATTATCTAAGATTTCAATATTATTTTAAATAGTGTCTTTTCATCTGCTTTATTTATATATATATGAAGGTGAAACTGGAAAAAGCTGTGTCAGATACTGATAGGAGGTGCCATTTTTATTTTTAATTATGAAGTATTTTAAATAAATAAAAAAGTATGGGGAATAATATAATGAACAGCAGGATTTTCACTTCCCAGCTTAAAAAAAATAATAATATTAAATCTCCACCTTCCTGCCCTGTTCCCTTCCCTTCCCAACTGAAATGGTCGTGTTTTAATTTTATAAACTATGTATGTATTCATGAGCAATATATAGTGCTCTTCTGCATCTAGAATAATCTTATGTAAATATTTTTAACTGTACTTGTCCTTCTGCAACTTGCTTTGTGCTCTCAATGTTATGTTCTGCTGATTTATTAATGCTGACCTATATAGCTCTATTAATATCTCTATCTATAATCATGTATCTTTTTCTATATCTATATTTATATCTATACCTATCTTTATCTATATCTTTACTATATTTATATCTATATCATGGCTGTGGCTATGGCTAATTTATGTCTCTATATCATCTATTTATTGTTTGTATGTGTATATATTTAAAATTTTATATATATCATTACAATTTATGTATACATTATAACCTCAGTGGGCCTTTAGCATGTTTTCAATTTTTCATCATTTAGTAATGCTATGAACATTTTGATATTGTCTCCTTGGGCACATGGATGAGAGTTTTACAAGGTATGGCGTTACTGAGTCATAGGTCATGTGTAGCTTCAAATTTACTACAAACAGCCCCAAATTGTCTCCAAATTACATGTACCAATTTCTGCTTCTGTCGGCTGTGTGTGAGAGTTCCTGTCACTTCATATATTTGCCAACACAATATTTTGTCAGAAATGGAAAATTTTCATTCATCTGTTGGATGTGAAATCTCATGGCTTTTATCTGCATCTCTGTGATTATAGTGAAGTCAGACACCTTTTCAGGTTTTTGACTATTTGAATTTCCTCTTCTATGAATTCTCTGTTCATGTACTTTGGCTATTTTTCTATTAGGCTGCTTGGCTTTTCTTATTGATTTGTAGAAGTTCTTTATATATTCTAGATATGAGGCCATTTGGGTTATATACATCTTCATTCTTGTTTGTGACTTCTTTTCACTTGCCTTTTTTTTTTTTTTTTTTTGCATGGGCAGGCACCAAGACTTGAACCTGGGTCTCCAATATGGCGGGCGAGAATGTTCCCTGCTGAGCCACCCTCTTTTCACTTGTCTTTTGATGCACAGAATTTCTGTTTTCCTAATGTTATTTAAGCAGAGTATCTAGCTGATTGTTTTAAGTTCTGAGCAAAGATATTTTCTTCACTTGGACAGCTTTTGTTTTCTAATATACAAATTGACAGGTGCCTTTAGAACAGATTTGTTTTATTTTAATCTTTTTTTTCTTTATCAGAGAAGTTGTGTGTTTCTAGAACAATCATGAGTGGAATACAGGATTCCTATTTACCACCCTATTATTAACACCTTGCTTTGGCATGGAGTTTATTATAAAACAGATTAGTTTTTGCCTTGGTAGTGTTAATATTTAGCTAATTATAAAATCTGGCTCATAACTATGGTAGACATAATTTTTGTTATAAAATTATAATTTATTTATTATTATTTATAAGTATCACATTTATATCCTTAATATAAACTTTATTATTCTTCTTGTTGTCTTAGAACAATTGTATTTCTTTTGTGAATTAAATGCTTTATGTTTTCGAGTAATGATCAGGTTCATTTGATTTTCATCTATGATTTCAATATTTATTCATTTGTTTAGCTAACATTCACTGTGAGTCATGCTGAGGCTTCATTTTAACCAAAGATGCATTACACCACATAATTGTATTTTAAACAAGTTCATAATTAATGAACATAGTGAATTGATAATGATAACATTTTGTATTCACTTTATATCTTGTTGCATATTTAGATCAAGTTGTTTATTCAGCCATTTAGCTAAATATAAAGAGATGTCTATTTTATTAGTATGTTTTCTTGCAGAATACATTTTCACTTAACTTACCCAGTCTGCAGTTGTCAGATGGACTTTGCCCTGGCTCAGAAGAAAGGTTATTCACCTCTTAAAGAATAAGCAAAAAATTAACAGACACTTTTTTTTAATTATTAGAAAAAAGTCAGTCATTAAATAACCCAAACTGTAATATCCCAATTCACTGTCAGATTTTACAAAGTTAATTTCATTTTTTAAAGTTCACTATTATTTTAATAATAATAATCCTTCTTTATTAAGTCATTTTTTTAGTTCATTAAATAAATGCAAAGCATTTCAAAATTTATATCTTTTTAATCTGCATTTAAAAACCCTCCATTAATATTTTTCTTGGCACTGGGGCATGCAAAGAGGTTGCTTTCTACATGAGATTTTTATCTCTATACATAAATACAGCTTTGTGGAAACGTTTTCTTTTTAAAAATTGATTTCTTGAATTTCCTTGAAGTGTATAAATTACACTTTAGTGTCACGTTTCAAATAACTTATAAATTGTTGCTTGAAATTTATGTGTTCTGTTAGCTTGGGTAAACTTCATTTACTAATGGACATACTAGGAGAGAATTTTTGTAGCCGTGCAGTCTTATCTGCTGTGGACACACACTTAGGTAGGTGTGATGGAGGCGAAGGCGTGGGAGTGAGAATGGCCATGGAAGGGGGCAGAGATCAAGGGCATGATAAAGCGAGAGATGGAGTAACTCTGGAGAGAAATAAAAAGTAAGCAGATCAGCCTGACATTGAACACAGGCAGTTTTGAGATGCTGAGAAATAGCAGTTGCCACGCTCAAGAATTCCATATGGGAGGTTTCCTACGTGTGTGCAATAAAACTCTTGTGCAATAAATGAAGAAAAAAGTATATGTATAAAAGTTTAAATTTTATTGGGTGCAAAGCTCTTAAAAGAATGCTGCTCACCAAGAGTATAAAGATGACTGAGTTTGAATGAATGAACCCCAGCTAAAAGAGGGTGAGCCCCTGGTGTTTTCTTTTCTTCATTACAGCAATGGGTTGTCGTCATTGGATGCCTGGGCAAGGATGGACCACAACCAGCTGAGGCAGAGATTTACCTGCCTAGACAAGAAACAAAATGTTGTGCTAGGAACCTGAATGTAAATTTCATTGTGAGAATTGCTATCCACCAGAAATAGGAATGATAGAATATAAGAAAAACAAATGGGAATAAACCTTCACATAAACACTCTTGTCAGTGTTCGTTGCTAACAGATGCATTTAGGTAAATGTTACCTCAAGAGGTGTTATCTTCTGGGGATCTTTATCATAATTTTATTTTGAATCTGAACAGCTGTTGTTTAACTACCACAGACCACAATTTATCTACAGCTTGGGGCCATAAAGTTAGCTTTAATGCACTCAGTTTCTTTTTTCCCCCTGTATTTGATTTAATTTCCATGCATCTGACTACCAACAGTCTATATGCTATTTGCATATTTCAATATGTACTTTTGCAGATCCCATCAGTACCCAGGTGTTAAAAATGGAAGAATAAATAAAAATGGAAGTTCCCAGTGACAAATTGTGAAAAAATGGAATAACTACTCTCAGGTTTCACTTACATGTAAAATATTCTGAAGAATAATAGCTCCTTCAGGACCCAAAGCAGGTTTTTCTAGGGTGGTTGGTTTATGGGGATGGTAGAAAAAAACGGATGTTATTTTTGGCAGTAGAATACACGCTGACTTATCTGAATTCAGCCCCGGGGCATGTCGTACAGTAACGGACAGAGAACTTCAGCTTTATTTAAGAAATCAACAAATGTGGCCACTTCCCTAACTCGAATATTTTCTAAAGTAAATATTCATGGTTTTTCATTCATGGATTAAAAAAAAATGACCTTGCGGTTTCAAACAAAAGAAAACTTTGAGGAGGATTTGGAAGAGAATTAAAAAGTGACTGTTAGAAGACTGTAAGAAAAGGCCCCCTCATAGACTATTGTCCATATTTAGTAATGGCACTTTGTCAGCTGAAGCGTACTCTAGCAGATGACTTGGTTAGAAAGTCAGTTTTGGTCAGGGTTAAATGGGCCCAAGATTAGTTCTTTGGTCTTAACTACGACATCTGAAAACTTCCAGGCAGATGTCAGAGGACTCAAAAAGCTTTTTCTTTTCTCTGCTCCCTTATCATGGTTTGCACAAAGTCCTGCCAGTTTGGTGAATCTCAAACTTCCATCTCCTTTCTCAACAGACTGGCAGCTACGACTTTAATGGCCCCAGGCTTTCAGAAGTATCCAGGATGATCTTAGGTCTCAACCCTTTTTGAATCCTTGTTTGTTGTAATCAAGTTCCAAAAGGAAGTGAGATGGGTTCCTCATTGCAACGGATAAGACAGGCTCTGGGTTCAGTGATTCCCTTGCTTATTTGATAATTAGTTTTCTGACAACAAATGGTTGGTGCCAAAATGATGAATTCACAGGGTCCGTCACATACATGTTGGTACACACACACACACACACGCATGCGAGTTACTGAAATCAAAAACCACAAGAAAAGTACCCTCGCCAGCAAGTTTAACAGTGCAAACAAGATAGTCACCTACCTGTCCTCCAGGTGTATTAAAGACGTGACTGAAAAACTTTCACAGGGTACAGTTTATTTCTGTGCCAGCAGTGCTTACAGAAATAGGAATAGTCCAAATGGAAATAAAGTAGCAACGAGAAAGGTGGGAAAGATTTGCAGTCCTTAATTAGGGGATTTGATCTCACATTATGCAGATGAAGTCGGGATGGTAAAGTTTGATTAGTGAGTACTATTTCACATTAGACTTTCCAATGAACATGCTACCAACAGACCCTAGAATTGGAAATAATTGAAAATGTGGCGTGTTATTTTTAAGGGGAGTCGCTTGGTACCTGAAGTCTCATGAGAAACTTTTACCCTGTGAAAATTCTAAGCTGATTTACAAACCAAAGAGGTTGAGATAAGCTACTGGTAATCACTACTTTTGGTACTTCCCTGTACCTTTCAAATGAAGATTTCAAAGAGTCTGACAAACATTAATTAAGTAAACTTTCCAGTTCCAGTGGGAAAGATAAGAAGGCAACTTCCAGCTCCTGGGAGAGAATACAAGAGCTTAGGCCTCTACTTGCCTCTTTTCTGAGCAGCTCTCAGGTACTTGACACAGGACAGAGAACTGGAGAAAAGGCTACCCTGGATCAATCTCCAAGAGCATGTGGGCTGCTTCTTGGAGTGATATGATTTGGCTCTGGTGAACTGCTCTTCTCTCCCTCCAAAGACCAGAGGGTAATCTGTGAGCAAGGGGGAGGATGTCAGTTCTATTTTATTTCATGTTAAACTGATGGTATCTAGCACATCAGCTAGCAGCATGGTCCTGGGAATGATTCTGAACCTTAGTATAGTAGTAAGTCTGGAGGAAGGAACCCACTGCCAAATCACTCACACTACATGGCTTCCTGTTCTGCTGTCCTTCAGATAGCTCCCAGCTGACTGCAGGCTCAGCCCCACCCTGTCTACCTCGAGCCATTTTCCCCTGCATCATAGCATACTGGACTGCAGCTGGAGGAGGCATAGCTGACCATGCTTATCTAGGTGAACCATCTTTCTAAATCTATTTTGGTCCACTGATAATTGCATCTTTAAATGGAAGCTTAAAAAAGACTACTAAAAAATAGACAGCATATTGCCTCTCCACTTCTTCTGTAAGGTGTGAAAGTCAACAAATATTTATCTTAGAGGCAAATATTTACTTGGGATAAAAGTTTATTTTTTGTTCTTAATATGACTTGTTTTTATCTATATATTTAATTAAATTATTGCTGAGAAACAATTCTCATAGACTTTTAGCTCAGGATCTAAACATTATCATTATTTTCTTTTTCTTAGTTTGCAGAGGATCATAAGAATACAAAGAAAAACTCTGAACTACTAAAGGTTTGTGTGTGTGCATGTGTGTGTGAGACAGAAAGAGAGAGAGAGAGAGAGAGAGAGAGAGGGATAGAGAGAGAGAGAATGAATGAGAATAAGAATTTTGGGGCAGTCTTGAATCTGGTTGTCTGAATGTACCAAAGATGAATTGTGCTGGCATTAATGCATTAATTTTAGCAGCATTAGAAACTAATAGAGATCAAGTCACAATCAATTTAGCTGTGGGAATTAGTGAAATGTTCGTGCTAGCTGAAATTAATTGATCTGCTTTGTTGAGGACTTATTGGGGTAAGTATATTTTGAAAGTGATATTTGTGCACTCATAGATTATATTCAATAATATGTTTAATAACATATTATATCTATAGTGTACACCTCATTAGAAGCATAGATTTGATCTGCAGACAGAATATATGTTTTTGGGCATTTTTACATGGTTCAGTTACAGATTCATTAATTTACTCAATTCATATAGATGCAAAGAAGTATATAAAAATATACAGCCAAGGATGGACAACAGTGGCTTAGTGGCAGAGTTCTTGCCTGCTCTGCTGGAGACCCGGGTTCGATTCCCAGAGTCTGCCAATGCCAAAAAGAAAAAAAAAAAACAGAAAAAAAGAGGAAAAATATACAGCCAAGAACTGTAACAGGAACTTCACCTTCTGTGTTAGACCAAAGGGAGAGATGTTTATTTGGTGCAAAATTTACATTTTGGGTGGTGCATTTCCTAATTTAACTTGTATGATCAATTTAGTTGAACACCATAAGTACATGCAGTCTTGAATAGGGTATGAGATTTTGTTGGTTTGTGTAAGTTAGTGTGATGCCCTGATATATCCTAGAGTAATTTGGGCAGTAGTTAAAGAAGTATTTGCAAAGTCCCTTGGGGGACTGGGGAGGAAGGAGAAAATATTCAACTTCCCCATTTCGAGAATTTCTGATATTCTCATAAGCAGTGGGAACAATCAAATCAATAGGCCAAACCCTGGATCTTGGGGTTGGCAGAAGACAAAAGACTCCCTGGTCAGAAGCAAAGGATTTTATTAGTCATAGCAACAGCAGTAGCCAGCATCTGTGGATTCCCTGAACTCTAATTCTCACAGGGCAATACGAAGATGACCAGGTAACACCTGCATATGCAGTAAATTGCATTGCAGAAGAACCCTGAGCTTAGGGTACTGAATCTTTTACTATAAGCAGTAAGCATGCCTGCCATAACATCTCCCTGGAGGGAGATATTATCCTTATTATACCAGATCATAAGCAAAATCTGTCCCTTGCTCTGAAGACAGACACGATCTCTATATTCTAAAGCTATTTACTAACAAACCACCTGGAACAAAGGCAGTCCATGACTCTGCATAGAAGGTATGCTGAAACATGGGAGAGCTACGGAGAAGGGTCTTCCAACAACAACCCCCCTCCTTATTTTTATACCATCTTGACTTCCGGCAAATTTACCCATAAGTATGCTATGCCATTAGCCTTTCTAATTAATCTAACAACAGAGGTTGAGACCAAACCCACTTAATTTACCTCATGCAATATTCAATCAAGACAATTATCAACTAGACTCCAAGTGTCAGCATGAGACTAACCTGCAGTATTGACCCCATCATGCCCTCCAGATCCCAGACGCAGGTAAGTGAACAAACCCATGAATCATCTAGGTCTGTTTTAGAAAGCTAGGTAGCTATCTCCTTAGATTTCCATATTGAGTTTTCTCCTTGGTTGAAGGCATTAATCTAGATAGGCAGGGTGTATTAGTGATTGCACAGATTTTGCCTTGGCTTGTGAAGAGGAAGACACCTAAGGCAATTCTATCATCTAAAACAGCACAGGCTAGTGAGTTGTGGCTGACCTGAATGCCTTTCAGGGCAAAAGTGTTGTGACTGATCACTTTAGCTAATGTTAGGGTCAGATTTTGTACCTCTTGCAAGTTGGATGACACCTGTTTTAGGGATATCTGTCTGCAGGCTGAACATAAAAAAACAGGTTAGTTGCTCCTCTGGACGTCGCTCCTGAGTAATCAAGCATAACCTCATTGGGATCTTCACAGTCATCTGAGAATTACAAGATCTACTGGTGGCATTTCCATAAACATCTAAAAGTTTCTTATGAACCCCTTTAAGGTAAAAGTTGACATATTTACTGGAGGGAGGCAAGTTAATGCAGGCTTCCCCATAGTTACCCCTGGAAAGAAAGTACTTTTTACAATTGCTCTGGCCCCCAAATAGAACAAATAATAGTTTGGGGGCATAGGTTGACAGTATCTTCATTGTGGCCTCTCAGTTGACTCTTAGATCTTAAGTTCCCTGTTCAGTTCAAATAATTGAGACTGGTTCTTCTTTTTGGGATTACCAGGGACGATGAGTTCAACGTGCCGTTTTTGTTCACAACACTGGTCAAGTGTTGCTTGTGTGCCAATAGAATGACTGATAAATGGCTATGGAGATGGAAGGTAGAAAGACATCTGGAGGTGGTGACAGGTGTTTTGAGTGGGAGGTGCAGGAGTTAAGGCTGTTAAAGTTAAAGGAATGGCAATCAAATTGTGAACAGAGCTGCCTGATAGCAGAGCCAGTAGCCAGTTAAATCAAGGTCCTTGCACCACTTTGGGAGAGGTACAGGAGGGATTTTTTTTTTCTTAGTCAACAAGTCTCCAGAAGGCAGGTCTGAAAGATAAGGATCATCAATATTCTTTGCTCCTATGTACCTTCCAGGTCTAAGTTGTTCCTTCCTCAGGTGTTGGGGTTGTTGATTAACTTATACCTCCACAAAATTGGTGTGTCCCATTCTAGTCAAGATAACTTAACTTTTTTTTAAATTGTGGAAACATATACAAGATAAATCTTCCCATCCAATGCTTCCTAAGCATACCATACAGTGAGGTTAATCACGTTTATAATGTTGCTGTACCCTCACCATCATTCATTACTAGAACTTTCCCTTCATCTCAAACAGAAACCGTACATTCACTTTGCATTAGCCCCCCATGGCCCCATTCACCTGATAACCTGTAGAGTGTTGGATTTTTCTTTCTATTGAGATGCTCATATGGATATTGTTGTTTGATTTTCAGAGGGTAAACCTTTACAATTCTTGGGATGAATCCCACTTGGTCATGGTGAACCATTCTTTTTATATGTTGCTGGATTTGGTTTGATAATAATTTATGTAGGATTTGTACATTCCTATTCACAAGAGATACTGATCTGTAGTTTTCTTTTCTTCTGATGTCTTTGTCTGGCTTTGGTGTCAGGGCAATATTGGCCTTATAGAATGAGCTGGGGAATGTTCCCTCCTCTTTTATTTTTTGGAAAGAGTTCATGAAGAATTGGCATTAGTTTTTTAAATGATTGGTAGAAATTCAGTGGTGAGGCCTGAGTTTTTCTTTGTGGGTTATTTTTTGATCACTAATTCAGGTGCTTTACTTGTTATGGGTCTTTTCAGATTGTCTGTTTTCTCTTGAGTCACTTTTTGTTTGTGTCTTTCTAGGAATTTTTTTCATTTCATCTAAGTTATCTAATTCATTGGTATACAATTGTTCATTGTGTTCCTTTATAAGCCTTTTTATTTCTGTAGGGTCACTACTAATGTCTCCTCTTTCATTTCTGATTCTCATAATTTGAGACTTATCTTTTTTTTCAAGCCTAGCTAAAGGTTTGTCAATTTTGTTGATCTTTAAAAAAAACCAGATTTTGGTTTCATCGATATCTTTATTGTTCCCCTAGTCTCTATTTTATTAATTTCCATGCTAATCTTGGTTAATTTCTTTCTTCTACTTGCTTTTGGTTTAGTTTGGTTTTCTTTCCCCACTGTTAAGGTTACAAGTCCAACAATATATTGATCTAATTGTTACTTTATATAATTTTATGTCTTTTAAGAAGCTGAGGGAAGAAAGGAGAGCAAGTGTGTATACATACATATATGTATATATATATATATATAGAGAGAGAGAGCAAGTGTGTATACATATATATGTATTCATTTAAAAAATTAAACTTCT
The DNA here is from genome assembly GCA_004026745.1 of Myrmecophaga tridactyla. Classification (NCBI taxonomy): domain Eukaryota; kingdom Metazoa; phylum Chordata; class Mammalia; order Pilosa; family Myrmecophagidae; genus Myrmecophaga; species Myrmecophaga tridactyla. The sequence goes on along the minus strand of PVIY010012041.1, from coordinate 28,827 downwards.
TATTTATTCTGGTTCTCTTCATTTGTTTTTGTTATCATTTGGATTCAAGTTATCTTTTGGAGTCATTTCCTTAGCCCAGTATAGCTTTTCTTCTACCTATTTCCTTTGTGCTGTTATTGGCAAGTATATACATTTCTATATGTTTTAGGCCCAATAGTAATAAACATTTTCACCCATTTTTTTTTTACAAATGCTTTTTAAATAAGTTAAGAGAAGGAATAAGAAGAAAGATACATTTACCATTTTTTCTTTCTACATTGTAGAATAGGCAGAAGTTAATACCTGACATTACTGAAACTCAATTAGTCCCACCCTTGTCTAAAGTTACTATTGTAAAAGCTGTTCTAGCCTATTCTCAGCCTTGTGTATTCTTACTATTGAAATGGCTATTATAGCCTAGTGTCAGCCCTAATTAGTTACTATTGTAGTGGCTATTCTTGCCTGGTTTCCGCTTTGTGTATACTTACTGTTGTAATGGTAACACCTCTATCCCCCTTGTTTGAATTCATAAAAACACTGAACTCCTTAGACTCCAGGAGATAGAATTTTGGGATGATAGGCCATCTGATTTACTGCTTTGCACATAGCAATAAACTTTTTCTCTCTTGAAACCCTGGTGTCATAAGTTGGTTGTTGTGCACATTAGAACCCCACATTTTTTCAGTATCACTGTGATGGTTAAGTTCATATGCCAACTTGGTTAGGTGATGGTGTCCACTTGTTTGGTCACAGAAACACTGGCCTGATTGTTACTGTGAGGATATTTCATGGACTTAAATCATCAGCAAATTGATTGCATCTATAGCTGATTACATCTACAATCAACAATCAAGGCAGTTGAGGAGATTGCATTCAATAAAGTGAGAGTTACAGCCAATCAGTTGAAGCCTTTAAAAGGAGAAAGTGATGATTTCAGCAGTCAGATGAGAGAAATTCCATCTCTACTTCAGAAATAAAGCTTCTCTTGGGGAATTCATCAAAAACCTTCATCAGAGTTCCTGCCTTGAGGCCTGCCCTACAGAATTTGAATTTGCCCATCCCCACAGTTGATGAGATAATTTTTGTAAAAGTCATATAATATTTACAGATATCTCCTGTTGGTTATTTCCCTAGAGAACCCTGACTAATACAGACCCTAATTCTTCCTGAAGTTTTATGCCTCTGATGTTTCTCAACTATGGATATATCCATAGCCAAACTGAATTGGCAGTGGTTTTTGGCAGGGCTGTCTCTTTCTTCAACCACACCCAGATATTAAGCTTCACTAACTGCTGGCTGATTGCTGTATTATTTTCAATAATCCCCTGGATACCTTGATGATTAGAGTATTATTGAGTGGCTTTGGTCATAAAGGCACACCATTGTCAGAATGCAAATAGTTTGGACAGCCAAAAATCTGATTCAGTTTAGTTTCATTAACCACAATAGTGTGGCTAGTGTCTGCTGATCATACTGGAAAAGTAAGACAATAAATTGGAAAGTGTCAACAACAGCAAGGGACCACTGATAGCCCTGAAAGATGGTAAAAGTCCTATTGTAGTCAGTCTGCTAAGAGTTGGGTGAAGTCCACACTCCATACAAATCACTTCTACCATTGCAGAACAAATGGATTGACTTTTGGCAAGAGTCATAAGTCTGCCCTCAGTGATACATCAAAAACTCCATTTCTTTGTGGCCAGTCTAGGATGGCAGATGTATTGCCATGTCCAGTATGATAATAGGTTCATGCAGCAACAGTGGCAGTCTTGGCAGTGAAGACTTGATCAGCAGCTTGACTTCAGTTGGTTTCCTCAGAGAATGAACCCTTACCATGATACCTACATAAATGATTCAGATGATTTGATCAGCAACCATGACTTTTTCCCAAAGTTCATAGCCCCAAAGAACTGTGTCTTTAATCTGTCAGTGTGTAGTTTCCCAAGTAGCACGACAAATAATTAGCCCGTTAAGAACACTCTGAGAGCAAGTAAAAATATAACATGGTTCACTGAAGGGTGTAGTGGTCAGAGCTGTAAGAATGTACTTCAATTCTGCCCAATGACCTGAGCAAGCATGTGCATTTTTGCTTCTGCACAGCTCGTGCTGAGGCTGAAAACTTGATGTAGCTTAGTGGACAGCATTGGGTTTGAGTTTAGCTTATCTATTCATGAACTGGGCTCAGATTACCTATGAATGGAAGGTCCCATTGGGTAGTAGCTTTGCTTCAGACAATTGAACAGGGAGTAAATTTCCCCCAGAGATAGCTCCATTTTTCAGGAACAGCCAAGATGCTATGGGTTTCTGCCCATGATGGTTACAAATTTCCCTCCTTTTATGCTCAGTATAAGTAGGTGTTCCTGTAACTTTTACCTGAAAGAAGCAGCACCATCTGCCCCTTCCAGAATGAATCTTAGCTTTAGTTATTACAAAGGGCAGGCTTGAGGCTGACCACTAGATTTGTGAGGAAGTTCTCCTTCCCAGAGGAAAGTCAGCAACAACAGGGAACTGTTCAATCAGCTGTCTCTGAACTTGTATCTTGGAACTCAGCATGAAATCAAATTGGAGGCTTGGAGATTATTCCTCATCATTAACAATCAATAAATTGGAGGGCCATTTATTGCCTGGTTAGCCAGACAATATGGTCCACATGTTTACTACTGATTCCCATGGATTCCTCTCAAATCCCATCCATCAGCTCACAAGGCACTCATCTTTCCTTTCTATGAAATCCATGTCTATCAGCATCCCATTTTTGCTCCCCCAAATTTCAAAAACTGAGATTTTACACCACTTGCAAGCTCTAAATTAGCTGGTGTATTAATTATTTAATTCCCCTTAATAATATTACTACAACGTTAGAAGCTTAAAGCAACATATATTTCTTATTCACAGTTTCAGGCATTCAGGCATGCCTTATCTGGGTTTTCTGCAAGGCCATAGTCAAGAGTTTATCCAGGGCTGGATTTTCATCTGAAGCTTGACATGGCCTTTTAATTCTTTCCCATGTTGGCTTTCCCAACATGGATGCTTGTTTCTTCAAGGCCAGCAAGGGAGAGAGTATCCTTGCAAGACAGACATTACTGTCATATGTAGCATAATTCTGTATAATGCAATACCTTTGCTGTATTATCATTATTATAAGCAAATTACAGGTCCCACCTACAGTCAAAGGGAAAGGATCACACAAAGCATGATCATGGAAGCCACTTCAGAGTCTACTCACCACAGTCTGCCACAGTTTCATGGATGCTGGCAGAAAACATAAGACAAACTGGCAAAGACAAAAGACTTTATTACTCACAGCAATAGCAGTGGCCAGAGTGTTTGTGCCTGAGCTCCAATTCTGAAAGGGTGACATGATACTTAGACATGCATTGGATGTGTTATAGGAGAGGAACTCAGCTCAGAAAGCATGAGCCTTTTATAATAAGCAATATGTATGCTTGACCTTTGCTTTGAAAGGAGACATTATCTATATTGTAATGGACCATAAGCAAACTTGCCCTTGCTCTGAAAGAAGATACTCTCTCTATCCCTCTCTTTATCATGACTGACAAGACCTTCTGAGAAAAATGCAATCAATTCTTCTGCTTTGAAGAGATACAGAAGACTCATGGAGAATAATCTCCTAACAGGCAGAGCTTGACTCTGAGGAAAAAATCTGTGTATCATAAACAAATGTACACATGCACATAAATTACTCTAATGAATGGTTGAATATAGAAAGAGGAATTCAAAATGGTTTGAAAACTCAGAGGAAGGCAAAATTATTTCTAACTCCAGATACCAGATGATCCATCAAAGCATGTATGTTGGATTTTATATCATGACTAGGATTCCAACTGGTGAAAGGAGTGGAGAAGAAAGAAAGAACATACAGAAGAAATCAAAAGAGCAAAGACACAGAGGAGAAAATGTTATGTGTGGTTTTTCCATGGCAGGCAACTCAGTTTGACTTAAATTTGGTAAGAGAAAGGATAGTTGTATGGAGAAAATCTGTAATTGTAGAATGAGTTGGTTCATTGGGGGCATTAAATATTTACTTAGGTGCCATTAAAGTGTTTTGAGGGGTCAAACTGGTGCCTTAAAGTATTTTGAGTGAATGAATGAATGAATGTGTGGGAAGTGATTTATTTGATATTGTGCTTTAAGAAATGTGATCTTGAGATAGTGGAATGAAATTGAATGTAGAAAAAGACTTAAAGCAGAATTCTTAATGAAAAATCTATTGTGAATAGGACAAGCCAGAAAGTGCTGAAAATCTAATCAACTTTGATGGTGGTGGGAAGGAGGAGGTGCATTCAGATGTGGTACCTCTTTCATTGGTAGAACCAAATGGACTTAAGTAGCTCATTGTTCCTGGGGGATAAGAAAAAAGATGAGCCAAAGGATAACCAAAATAAATGAGAGACTAATGGCACCAAGATGAGAAATAGGAAGCTTATAAGAAAGCACATATATTAGGGAGTATTACGGATTGAATCATGTTCCCCTAAAAATATGTTCAAGTCCTAATGGCCAGTCCCATGAATGCAAGCCTCTTTGGAAATAGGATCTTTGGAGATATTATTAATTAAAATGAAGCCAAACTGGCTTAGGGTTGCTCCTAACCCAATATGACTGCTGTCTTATAGGAAAAGGAAATTTGAAAGAAGGAGAAATGACCATGTGCTGGAGACAGAGGTTGAGTTATACCATAAACCAAATGAGCACTATGTATTGTTGGTAAGCCACTGCCAGAACTCTATAGGCTATAAAAGAAGCATGGCCCTGCCAGCACCTCAATTTCAAGACTTGAAGCCTTCAGAACACTTAGAATATCAATTTGTGTGTTTAGGCCAACTAGCCTATGATACTTTGCTCTAACATTCCTAGCAAACTAAGACAGGGATAATGTGATACATTTAGTTTTGGACTGAAAATGAGCCCTCTGAAAATGGACCTTTTTGAAAAATACGGCTTCATCCTTTAATGTACTTAGTGTTAATGCAGTGGTACAATGTAAACTAGATGCCAGGGAAAGCCCAAAGCATTAAGATCCAAATTCAGGCTGTTCTTACTGGTTTGGGTGCAGGTAATTAGATAGGTGGAGATTTTCTTCTCTCATTTGAATGATGTTGGGGATTGAATCATGTTTCCCCACCAAAAGCATGTTCAGGTTGCAACCCCTGGTCCTGTGGATGTGAACCCATTCGTAAACAGTACTTTTGAAGATGTGTATTAGTCAGGGGCTCTCTAGAGAAATGGAACCAACAGGTGATAGATGTAAATGTGAGATTTAAATAAGTGTCTTTCACAATTGTGGGGATGCTAGAATCCAGAATCTGTAGGGCAGGCCCTGAAGTTGGCAATTCCAATGAAGGTCCTTGTCCAACTCCACAGGAGAGGCTGGCTGGTGTGGGGATGCAAGAGTTCCAAAATCCACAGGGCATGCCACAAGTGCTGGCATCTCTGATAAAGGTCCCTAACAAACCACAAGAGAGGCTTGCTGGCTGAAGAAGTGAAAATTCTCTCATCTCCCTTAAAAGTCTTCAACGAATTGGATTAAATCTGACTGATTGGATTCTCTCATTGTGGAAGACACACCCTTAGTTGATCATAGATGTAATCAGCCACAGATGCAATCAACTGACTGATGATTTTATAAACCAGCCTTCTGGTTTATCAACCAGCCACAAAATATCCTTACAGTAATGGTTAGACTGGTGCTTGCTTGACCAGACAACTGGACACCATCACCTGGACAAATTGATACCTGAACCTAACCATCACAGTCTACCCTTTGTCAACTTGGCAGCTTTCAAACCCATACTTAATCTCTAAATAAAACACAATAGCAGACATATGTTTTGCCTAATAATACACAACTATCCTGTGTACAACTGGAAATGCACTGAATCTTTCCAGAATAGGGTGTAAGTCCTTAGGTAGCATTCACTTTTAAACTTGATAGCCTACAACTTAAATACTTTTACATGAACAATACAACATATGCCATATGAGAAGAAGAAAAGATATTTGCGTTACGTACAAGTACAAACATACTTATAACAAAACAAAGAGGAAATATTCAAACCATTGCAAGATATTATTAGTTAAGGTGTGCCAAACTGAGTGAGGGTGGGCCTTAGTCCAATATGGCTGAAGTTCTTATAAGCAAAGTAAATTGGACACAAAGAAGAAGCCATAGGGACTAGCTAGAAGTTGGAAATCAACTGTACCCAGAAGAGAAAGGAGAAGATACCACGCTGTTCATTGCCATGTGATGGAAAAGCCAACAGACCCCAAAGTTTGCCATCCCCAGGAGGAAGTAAACCTTCCTTTTAGCTTTTGAAACCCCAAACCAACAAATTCCTGTTGTTAGCCAACCATTTCATGGTATTTGTTTTAGCAGTTGAAAATACAGCTATCATATCCTACTTAAAGAAAAGGACAACCATTTAAAATGGGATTGGTAAAACCGGATGATTTCCATATCTTCAAGGTCTCAAAATGTGCATTATATATTACAGTTCACTCAGGTTGGTAAAAGACAGTTTCAAAGACTGAAATGGTATTAAGGTGTAGGTTTTAGGTTTTAAACTCAGTATCTACATATGTGATACGTACATATAAGCTTTTCCTGTTTAAGGAGACTTGTGTTGTATGTTTTTTTTTATGTTGTATGTTTTACAGAACCTGAACTTGGTTGGGGAAGGGCAACAAGAAAAGAGATATACCCTTCTTTGCTGAGAGTATCACATAACAGATTTCATCAATGCACTATTGTTTCTTCAACGTTATCTCTCTTCTGAAGAGTGTGTATCAACTAGGAAGCACTAGAGTAATTTTTGAAAACATTTTTTACTATGAAATATAACATATATACAAAAAAAGCAATACATTTCGAAGTACATTGCAACAAATAATTATAGAACAGATTTCAGAGTTTGATATAGGTTACTGTTCCACAATTTTATAACTTTTTTTATTAATTTTTTATTTTTTTAAAAATACCAAAAAACACCAAACAGAAACATTTTTAATTTTTGATCATTCCATTCTACATATATAATCAGTAATTCACAATATCATCACATAGTTGCATATTCATCATCATGATAATTTCTTAGAACATTTGCGTCTATTCAGAAAAAGAAATAAAAAGAAAACAGAAAAAAATTCATAAATACCATACCCCTTACAGCTCCTTTTCATTAGTCACTAGCATTTCAATCTTAATTTATTTTAACATTTATTCCCCCTATTATTCATCTTTATTCCATATGTTTTACTCGTCTGTTGATAAGATAGATAAAAGGAGCATCACACACAAGGTTTTCACAATCACACAGTTACATTGTGAAAGCTATATCATTATACAATCATCTTCAAGAAACATGGCTACTGGAACACAGCTCTACGTTTTCAGGCAGTTGCTTCCAACCTTTCCACTGCCTCTTCACTAACAAGGTGATATCTACTTAATGCATAAGAATAACCTCCAGGATAACCTCTCAACTCTGTTAGGAATCTCTCAGCCATTGACACTTTATTTTGTCTCATTTCACTCTTCCCCCTTTTGGTCAAGAAGGTTTTCTCAATCCCTTGATGCTGAGTCTCAGCTCATTCTAGGATTTCTGTCTCACGTTGCCAGGAAGGTCCACACCCCTGAGAGTCATGTCCCACACAGACAGGGAGAGGGTGGTGAGTTTGCTTGTTGTGTTGGCTGAGAGAGAGAGGTCACATCTGAGCAACAAAAGAGGTTTTCTTGGAGGTGACTCTTAGGCCTAGTTTTAAGTAGGTGTTCTAGTTTGCTAGCTGTCGGAATGCAATATACCAGAAACGGAATGGCTTTTAACAAGGGGAATTTAATAAGTTGCTAGTTTACAGTTCTAAGGCCAAAAAAAGTGTTCAATTAAAACAAGTTTATAGAAATGTCCAATCAAAAGCATCCGGGGAAAGATACCTTCGTTCAAGAAGGCCCATGACGTTCAACGTTTCTCTCTCACCTGGAAGGGCACATGGCAAACATGGTGGTGTCTGCTGGCTTTCACATGGCTCTACCAAAAAGGGCCTCTCTCCAAAATGTTTCCTCTTTTAAAGGATTCCAGTAAGCAACTCCACCTTCAGTGGGTGGAGATACACCTCCATGGAAATCATCTAATCAGAAATTACCACCCACAATTGGGTGGGTCATATTTTCATGGAAACAATCAAATGCTCCCACCCAGCAATATTGAATGAGGATCAAAGGACATGGCTTTTCTGGGGTCCACCACAGATTCAGACCAGCACAGTAGGCTTGACCTATCCTTTTGTTCCACAATTTTAGATTTTTCCTTCTAGCTGCTCCAAAACACTGGAGACTAAAAGAAATATCAATATGATGGTTCAGCAGTTATACTCATTTGTTAAATCTTATCTTCTCTGTTAAACTCCTCCTTCTTCTCTGATCTTCCCCCAAATCTTTAGGGTTATTTGCGCTCTGCCCATTCTAACTATTTCATGGTGGAAAATGGTGTGGATATATTTGGCATAGGTGGATGGAACTAGTTGATGTTCTTGGAAAGGCTGGCCTCTCTGTGTCTCAGGACTTCTCTGGCCTAGGAAACCCATCTGGAGGTTGTTAGGTTTCTGAAAAGTAATCTTAGTATATGAAACTTTTGTAGAATCTCAGATAGAGCTCTTGGTGTTCTTTAGGGTTAATAGGTTTGGGTTGGGATTTGACAAACTGTGGTAATTAGCAATATCTAGCTAAAGCTTATGAAAGAGTAGCCTCCAGTATAACCTCTCTACCCTATATGAACACTCTTAGCCACTGATACCTTATTTTGCTACATTTCTTTTCCCTTTTTTGTTCAAGAAATCATTGTCAATCCCATGGTGCCAGGGCCAGTCTCGTCCCTGGGAGTCATGTCCCATGTTTCAATGGAGGCTTTCACCACTGGATGTCATGTCCCATGTAGCAGGGAGGGTAATGATTTTATTTGCAGAGTTGGGCTGAGAGAGAGAGAGAGAGGCCATATCTGAGCAAAAAAAAAGAGGTCCTCTGTAAGTAACTCTTAGGTATAACCTTAGGAAGGCTAAGTTCTCTGTTACAGATCAAAGCTTTAGCCCATTGACTTGGGAGTCCCTGATATTTGAGACAGTATTAGGGGTTTTCCCAGTGGTAAAGCTTAATAGTTCCATATTCTTAATAGAATAATTTTTGTTTGTTTGTCACTTTTAGATTTTGTTTAACAGAGTCATCTTCCATATTTCTTTTCTACTTAAAGGATTCAAACTTATAATTAAGGTCCTAATCATAAAGTAACAGTAGGCACCTAGACATTAGGATTTACCTACCAGGGAAGGCAGGACAGGTAGGAAGGGAAGAGGCAGAGAAACAGGCAACCACTACCATGGCTTCTTTCTCATTAAAAATGTTAGAGGTCAATAAAGTAACTTTATTAAATGAAAGAAGAAAACACTTATTAAGTGACTTTTATATGCTCAATTCTTTAATCTTCAAAACAACCCCATATATTCTTATTATCATTTTAGATTAGGAAACTGAGGCTCAAGGAGTTTAATAACCTGCCCTTGCTTGGAAACTTGTCTTTCAGTTAGGTAAGTCTGACAGCTCTCTTGTTCTTCCCACTTTGCCATGAGTTTTCTATAAAATGTCTAAGCAAGCAGTGATGCCATACATGGCTCAAAGTGTATATGTGGGGGGAAATTTCAAAGAAATACACACAACTCAATGCCATTTCTCGGTAAACCTTTACTGTTGTTGAGTAGAATTTAAGCCAATCCTGGTTTGATACCTAAGCTTGATTAGAAAATTACTCTTACTTACTCACTCACTCTATCTTACTCAAGATAGAACTCTTTATCTTGGATTTAAAGACTGCATGTTCAGGTTTCAGCCATCCAAATGTCCTCTGGTTTCCTCTTAGCTTTGGCTATGGCTGTGATTTTTTTCTTGTCCCAGTAGCAGTTTCTAGGCGCTTTAGCTATTTGTCTCTCCATATTTCCTATTCTCATACAGTATGACACGTATCTTCTTTTTTGTTTCTAGCTTACCTGCAAAATTCATTCATACAGCAGAACCAGGAAAATAAAGATTACAAACATGGGATATTACTACTGTCCAGTATGAACATCCATGCACTTACTTTCTCAAATCAAAATGTGATGATACTTCACTTTGCATATCAGTTTTAATTGCGTTGGGATGTTATATAATGACAACTCTTTCAGAAGCAAAGTTTTCTTCTTCAGAAACTTAACACCTTCACAAATTATTTTAACACCTCTGCAGTCTATCTCAGGTTAAAGTTTATCTCTTCCTATGAAAAAGCATTTGAACTAGCATTTTCATAAAAGTATTTTACACAAAGATTTAAGATAATTTCTATCCTCAATATTCCAGTCTCAATAATCCATATTCCTCAATAATCCATATTCCTGAGAAAGCCCCTTAGTCACCATGCTGGTTTGAATCTGTTATCTATTTCAAAAATGCCTATGTTCTTTTATTCCGTCTCTGTGGGTGCAGACCTATTGTGGGTGGGAGCTTTTGCTTAGGTTGTTTCCAAGGATATGTAACCCAGCCCATTCGAGGTGGATCTTAATCTCCTTGCTGGAGTCCTTTATGAGAGGATAAAAGGCAGAGACATTTTGGAGAGAGCTCAGAGGGAAAGAAAATGCCCAAGGAGAAGCAAGAACGACCCATGGAAACCAGAGACCAGGAGAGAGGGACCAGGAGACATCATCATGTGCCATCCCATGTGACAGATGAACACTCGATGCTAGCAATCTTTCCCCAAACAAGGTATCTCCCTCTTAATGCCTCAGTTTGGACATTTTCATGGCCTTGAAACTGTAAATTTGAAAGTGAATAAACTCCTATTGTAAAAGCCAACTCATTTCTGGTATATTGGATTCTGGTATATTTCAGCGTTAGCAGACTGAAACAGTCACTCACCTTGCTATGTCCCTTTCTGTCACTTAGTGGTAAAATGCTGGATTAGGGCCTGTCTGGTCATTTGTATTGCTAAATTCAGGACTGGATAAATATAAATGAAATCCACCCTAAAATACATAGAGAAAAAATAAGATAACCATTTGTGAAGCTAATTAGTTGTTACATTTCTTCATCTTATGTTTTAAAAAGAATATGTATGATTTTATGAAGCTGAGGAAGAAAGGAATTCAAGCTGTGGCTAAAAAAAATTCAGATGATGATGATGATGTTTGATTAATGAAAACCGTTTGCATATAGTTTACCAACTTCCTTCTTGATGTTGAAAATCCAGCTACTACCTCTGCATTCTATAGACATCACTGTCTTAACAATTACTATTCAATGCATCAAAAGATTTGTACAAGAGTCTTCGTAGTAGCTTAATTTGTAATAGCTTCAAACTAGAAACAACTACAAATTCTATTAGCAGTAGAATAGATGAATAAATTATGATATATTTATGTTGAAATACCAGATAGCAATGAAAACGACGAGGAACCACTATATACCATGACATGACTGGATCACGTCAAAATATTGAGTTAGAAGCTATACACATAAGAGTACAAACTATATGATCCTATCCATATGAAGTTTAAAAATGGTGAAATTAATATGAAATGATAGTGTAAATGATATATTCTTCTTAATTTTTGATAGGTGTTGTTCTCCATGGTGGTTTGCAATTTTTACACTCACCAGCAATATTTGAAAGCACTTATGTTCACACACTCTCAATAAACATAGTGTTTTCAAAGTTTTCATCTTTGCTAGTCTCATAGGTAAGCTAGAATTTCACAAGTGAAATTTTCATTGGTGTTTCTCTTATTACAAATGAGATTGAATATCTTTTCTTGTGATTAAGAACCACTTATATTTCCTTTTCTGTGAATTTTTTATGTATGTATGCATGTGTTGGTGGGTATATACATTTTATGCGTTTCTTTTTTGCCCAATTTTTCTATTTTTTCTTTATGAATATATAAGAATTCTTTATATTTTATGGTCATTAACCCATATTTATGATAGTTGGATTTCTCTCCCCCAGTTTTAGCATTTTTCTTTTGATTTTGCTACAGGTTTATTGATTTCCAGAAAATTTTTATTTTTATACATTTAAATTAATAGTTTATTGTATTTGAGTTTTATATTTAAAAAGGTTTTTTCAAGCACATTGTTATAAAACACCCTCAGTTTTCTTCTTTATGGCTGTATTTTGTATGTTTTATGGGTTGGTTTGAAACTGCATGTGCCCTAGGGAAGCATATTCTTAAATTTTATCCATTCTTGTGGGTGTGAACCCACTGTAAGAATCACCTTTTGATGAGGCTACTTCAGTGAAAGTGTGACCCACTTGAATCAAGATGGGTCTAAATCCTATTACTGGAGTCCTTTATAAATGGAGTAATTCATATATGATAGAGAGAGTCACAGAAGAAAGAAGCTGAAATCAATGAAACTTGGAAGAAAGGAGATAGGGCAAGAGACATTGCCATGTGCCTTGGGACGTGACAAACTAAGAACCAAGACTCTTTGGCAGTCAGTCTTCAAGCATCACCTCGATGATGTTTGGTTTGGACATTTTTCTGCCTCAAAACTGTGAGTGAATAAATTCCCATTGTTTAACCTAATCTGTTTCATATTTGCTTGAGCAGCCTAGGAAACTAAAACAGATTTTGGTATCAAGAATGAGGTGATGCTATTGCAAATACCAGAAATGTGGAAATGGTTTTGTAATTGGGTAATGTATGGAGGCTGGAAGGGTTGTGAGGTGCTTGATAGAAAAAGCCTAGATTGCTTTGAAAAGACTGCTGTAGAGACATGGATGCGAAAGGTATTTCCAATGAGGCCTTAGAACAAATGACAAATGTATTATTGGAAACCAGAGGAAAAGTGATCCTTGTATTATAGTGGCAGAGAACTTGATGAAACAGTTCTGATATTGGACAGAAGGCAGAATTTGAAAACAATGAACCTGGATAGTCAACTGAGGAGATTTCAAAGCTACATGTGGAAACTGCAGCCTGGTTTCTCCTTGCAGCTTATAGTACAATGCAGGAGGAAAGGGAAAAGCTGAATACTGAACTCCTGGGCACAAAGAAAGGAGAAATTGATGGTTGGGAAATTCTGAGCTTCTGGAAAGTGAATCCCAGCGAATAATGCTCCATGTGAGGGTTTAAATGAACATGGAACCAATCAGTAATTTCTGTAGAAGTGAAGATTAGAAATGCAGTTATCCAGGCAGGATCTGTAAAAAGTCCTACTGTCTGATGGTTTGGAACCCTGTGTACTACTTGCAAAAGCAGTTCTGTTTGTTTGTCTTTTGTATAATTTGTATGAGAGGAACCATTGCCAGCCTGGACTAGAAGGACAGAAAAGGGACAGACTGAAGAAAAAAATCACATCAAGGGAAAAACCATGGGAACTGAATTGTGGACCAAAGACATCTCAGGCCAAGAGAGTGGGCCCCTCCATGTGTGTGGAAAGGGTGAGTCTACCCTGGTGCTTGGAGAGGATTGGCCTTCCACCCCATTGATCAGGAGAGTGCTACCACCCTCCATCTCAGAGGATGGAGCTTTGCCTCCGGCATTGTGGAGAGTCTGGTCACCATTCCAATGCTTAGAGAGGGAAGAGTCTTTGCCCCAGTGTCTGGGGAGACCATGGCCACTGCACAAGTGTGAAAGCACTTGAAAGGATTTGGGATGTCGCTTCATCAGACCTAGAAGAAAAACATTCCATAGATGACTCTCAGACCCTGAAATCTAATGGAGCATGCCCTGTTGGATTTCAGAATTGTTTGGGATCTACAACTCCTTTTATACTTCCAAATTTCTTTCTGTGGGAATGGAAATGTTTATCCTGACTGTCCCTCCATTGCATATTGGAAGCAGATAACTTGTTCCTTAATATTCACAGATTCATAGATGGAGGGGAACTGTGCTCCAGGACAGATCACACTTATAACTGATTTTGATGATACTTTGTAATAAATATTGTTGCTGAAATGACATAAGACTTTTGGGATATTGTGATGGAATGCATGTATTTTGAATGTAGAAAGAACTTGTCTTTTTGGGGGGTCCAGAGGGTGGAGTGTGTTGGTTTAAAGTTGTATGTACCACAGAAAAAGAATGTTCTCAGATTTAATCCATTCCTGTAGTGTGAACCTATTGTAAGTAGAACATTTTGATAAGGCTACTTTAGTTAAGGTGTGACCCACCTCATTCAGGATGGGTTTTAATCCTACTATTGGAGTTTTTTATAAATGGAATGAATTGAGACATGTAAGAGAGACATGGAAGCAAGAAGCTGAAATCAACAAAACCTGGAAGAGAAGGGATAAAGCAGGAGATGCCACCATGTGTCTTGCCATGTGACAGAGGAGCCAAGGATTGCCATTAGCCCATCCTTGGGAAGAAAGCATTGTTTCAATGATGCCTTGATTTTGACATCTACCAGGTCTCAAAACCATGAGTGAAAAAATTGCTATTGTTTAACCCAACCTATTTCCTAGTATTCACTTTGGGCAGCCTAGGAAACGAAAACATTTTGACCTTTTGTCCACTTGTAGTGTGTGTTGGTATAAGGTGGGAGATAGCTATTCAACTCCATTCTTTCTGTCAGACTTCTTTGTTGCCCCCAAACTATTTAATGCATTATTTATCTTCCCCTTATAAATTTGTAATGCAAATTACCCTGTCTAAATTCCTGTGTGTATTTAGGTCTGCTTCTGAACTTTCTATTCTGTTTCTAGTATTCATAAATCAGTATTACTTAGTTTTAATTATTGGAACCTATGATAAAACTTAACCTTAGACTTCTTAAACTTGATTGTCCCTTCTTAACTCATTATTTTCTGAAATTTTCTCAAAATCCATTTTTTCTTCGTATGCAAATTTTAAAATAATCTTGTCTATAATTTTTTTCCCATAAATAACCTTTGTTGGAATTTTATTGTTCATATTAAATTTGTGAATTATCTTAGGGAGAGTTAACAAATGTTTGATATTGAGTCTTAGTACCTCAAAATAAGCTTTTCCATTTGTTTAAGTGTTCTTCTGCATTTCTTAGTGGCATTTTAAAGTTGTCATCTTATAGTTCTACTTTTCTTTAAAACGAAAAGGCCTATTATTATGGGGTATTTTATCATTTTGTTGCTATCATCAAATTTTTTTTTCATCAAATTGTTTTTATCTTTAATATACCTAATTGTTTGTTCTATAGCAAGCTAGGGATATTTTATATTGACACCTTTCTATTTTTTTCATCTTTCAATTATTATTGTTTTTTTGAGATGACTATCATCTTTAGATAATGCATACAATGACTAGTACCTCCAGACCAACATCAAATATCAGTGGTGCTGATGAGTATATTTTTGTCTTGTTTCTGTCTTTAAAGAGGTTGCTTCTAGTGTTTCCACCTTAAGAATGATTGATGCATTGCTATGACAATATCTTTTAGGTGAGTGTTCTAGTTTGCTAGCTGCCAGAATGCAACACACCAGAGACGGACTGGCTTTTAATAAAAGGGGATTTATTTTGTTAGTTCTTCAGAGGAAAGGCAGCTAACTTTCAACTGAGGTTCTTTCTTACATTGGAAGGCACAGGGTGATCTCTGCTGGCCTTCTCTCCAGGCCTCCGGGTTCCAACAACTTTCGCCGGGGTAATTCCTTTCTGCATCTCCAAAGGCCTGGGCTGAGCTGCGAGTGCTGAGATGAGGTATGCTGAGCTGCTTGGGCTGTGCTACGTTGAGTCTCTCATTTAAGCACCAGCCAATTAAGTGAAACGTCATCCATTGCAGCGGGTGCGCCTCCTAGCCGACTGCAGATGTAATGAGCAACAGATAAGATTCACGTCCCATTGGCTCATGTCCACAGCAGCAAAACTAGGTGCCTTCACCTGGCCAAGTTGACAACTGAATCTAAGTACCACAGTGATACATACTGTGCTTTCTTTTCTATAATCTGAAACTTCAGTTTTGATCTTCCTCTTGGCCTGAATTGTGTAAGAAAGAGTTTAAAAATTTCTGATCATAGGGGTGTTTCTGTGATTGTTATGTAGTGACTTTTATGTCTATTATGCCATGCCTTCTGTTATTGCTTCTTTTAAAATCTTTCATTGTGTGGTCGGTTTTCTTTATTTTATGTTTGTGTTTCTTCTAATAAGTACAAAAGTTTTAATTTTTGTTCTACTGATTAATAAATTCTACATTACGTATTTAATTTTCTATTCTTTGAGACAGTATCTATTGATTTCCTACTGTGAAGAATTGAAATTTGTTTATTTTAACCTCTTCCTCTCACCTACTCCATCTTATCGCTCAATTTTAGTTGATTATATAATTTTTCTAAATGATTATATTTGTACTTCTGAATTTACTTTTTATCCAGTTTATATTGCATCATTTGAACCCAGACAATTAAAAAAATTAAAAAAGATATAAGCATAATTTAGTTGCATTACCTTTTACTTTCCCCCTGCAATCTCAATTATTTAATAATATAATTTCTAGGCTGTCATAGTTTAAAATTATAAAGGTCTGTTCTATAATCCATAATAGTTGCACTTGTGTGAACATTTAAATGGATTTAATATTCCTTGCCAGTCTGTTACTCACAGATTCCGTTTACCTTTTCATTGCTAGTAGTTTCATAATAAGGGTTGCTGGGATTGATAATCCATAATTATTTTATGTGGAAAAGTGTTGTTGCCCTTATACTTAAATGATAGTTTGGGTGGACATAAAATTCTTTAGTCATATAATTTTTCCCTGAGGACCTTGTGAGGCTTTGCTTCTCTGTCTTTTCTGAAAACTTTTTTTGGTGTGCCTTTCATTCTATGTAATAATTATTTTATATTTTATGAAGTCTTTTATATTTTTGGAATCTTTTCTTGAATTGTACTTTAGTTTTCTGTTTTATTATTTACTTTCTTTTTTTCAGGACACAAATTATGCGGAATATATTTTCTGTGTCTGTCTTTCTTGTCAGCTGTTTATTCTCTAATATTTGAGAACTTTAAAATTCCATCTCATTTTGTTTGCTTTACTCATTCCTGCCATCCAAAAATTCTATTCTATAAATGGAATTCCCCATTCTGTTTCCAATCATGTTGATTCTCTTTTATATTGCTTCTGATTTGAGTTTCATGTTAATGCTATGTATTATTCAGGGTTCTCTAGGGAAATAGAACCAACAGGAGATATTTGTAAATATGAGATTTTATGAAGTGTTCCACTCAATTGTGGGGATGCATGAGTCTGATTTCTGTAGGGCAGTCCATGAGTTGGCAACAGTGATGAAGGTCTTTGATGAATCCCCAGGAGAGGCTGGCTGGTTTAAGTAGAGATAAAAGTTCTATCTCCTGACTGATGAAGTTGTCATCTCCTTAAAAGTCTTCAACTAATTGGATTAAATCTAGCCGACTGGATTCTCTTATTGTAGAAAACGTTCCCCTTGTTGATTGTAGAGGTAATCAGCCATAGATGTAATCAACTGACTGATGATTTAAGTCCATGAAATGTCCTTGCAGTAATGGTTAGGCCAGCGCTTGCTTGACCAGACAACTGGGCACCATCACCTGGCCAAGTTAACACATGAACTTAACCATCACCTGCTACTTTTTCTTCTCCTTTTCAGAGTTTTCAAGCTTATGCTTCAACTCGTTATGTTAATTCTTTATAACTTCTCTATTCTCTTGCATCTTACTTGAACTCTTGTTTGTAAGTGCAATCAATTCAATATACTTTAAAAATTAGTTTAAAACATAGTTTTCATCTGTTTTATGGCAATGCTTATTTGAAGTGTGTATTTTCACTTTAGTTTTTTCCCATCCTTTTTCTACTGTTATTTTTTTGGTATTTGGGGCTAGTTCTTATTTTAAAAATCTTCAAATTTTCTTTGGATTCAGTCTAATTTTCTCCCTTTTGCTCAGGAGGCTTTTCTTACCCAGGAGGCAAAACCATGCTTCAGCCTTGCAGGAATTTTAGTTGTGTTTATGAGTTATTTCTTTGGACCTTTTAATTTACCTATCCTAGGCCAGCTGAAATTGTTAGCAAAGATCTACTCCCAATGCATATATTCTCTCCATTTCCCTACTGTATATTGCTTATCTGGGCATTACAAAGCACCCCAAAACTCAGTGGCTTAAAACAGTAGCCATTTATTAACTGTAATGAGTCTGTTGGTTATAGCTGGGCTCATTCATGTGTTTGTGGTGGCTAGAGGTTAGCTGATTTAGGCTGGGCTTAGCTGGGGATGCTTTATTCTACATGTCTTTCACCTTCCATCTGTGAACAGCATGTTTCTAAACAGGACTTGTCCTTCTCATAGCAAAGCAGAGGTGCAAGAGGACAAGGGGAAATACATATGGACTCCTGAGAACTTGTCTTGGAAATGGCACATCACCTCATTCTATTGAATAAAGCAAGCCACACGGCTAAGCCCAGATTCAAGGGGTGGGTCCATAGACTATTCCTCTTTAATGAAAGGAACTGAAAAATCATATGAGAATGTAGATGCAAGGCAGAAGAATTGGGACCATGTATTAGTCAGAGTTTTTAGAGAAACAACAGGAGATATATAAAAAATATGAGATTTTATAAAAGTGTCTCACTCAACTGTGTAGACGCATGAGTCCAAACACTGCAGGGCATGCTGCTAGCTGGCAACCCTGATGAAGGTCATTGTTGAACTCTTCAGGAGAGAGTGGCTTGCTGAAAAAGTAAAAATTTGCTCTTGTCCTTTAAAAGTCTTCAACTGATTGGATTAAATCAAACTGATTTGATTCTCTCATTTTGGAAGATGCTCCCTTGGTTGATCGTAGATGTCATCAGCCACAGAATCAATCATCTGGCTGATGACTTAATAAACTAGCTTTCTTGTTTATCAACCAGCCACAAAATATCCTTGCAGTAATCGTTAGGCTAGTGCTTGCTTGACCAGACAACTGGGCACCATCACCTGGCCAAGCTGACACCTGAATCTAAACATCACAATCCATCCCTGGTCAACTTGGCAGCTATATACTTAAGCTGGTGATCATATATCACTTTAAATTATACTTAATCTCTAAATAGAATACAAAAGCAAACATATGTTTCACTTGTCCTCCTTGAAATACTCAGCTTTTCACCTTGAAAATACTCAACTGTCCTGTGTACAACCAGAAATGTACTAAATCTCTCCAGAATAGGATGAAAGTCCTTGGATAACATTCAGTCTTAAACTTGATAGCCTACAACTTAAATACTATAACATAAACAATATAACTTATGTCATATGATAAGAAGTAAATGAGATTTTTGCCTTGCATACAAATACAAACATACTCATAACAAAATAAGAAGGAAATATTCATGCCACCACAGTTCTTTTTCTGTAACTAGTCACATGGTCACAGTTCATATTTATCCCTATCATCATCTACTACCCGTTCCATGTTCCCTTTACCCTCAGCAAGCACTTCAGTTGGCCATGGTTCTTTGCCTGGTGGGGTGAACAAACCTTCATTCCTGAAGTTTCTGGATCATTGGTAGTCCTGCCTGAATTGGGTGGTTGCAGTTTTCCATTGACTTTAATCACAGGGTATGGAAGTACTAAGAGACACCCTAGGGGACCTCCCATATTCTAGGAAAACTCTTCTTTACTCCCAATGTGTAATTGCAGTCCTATTTCCCCTTGATAGTCAAGAACTATCACCCAGCTAATACAGTAATCCCCTTTCTTGCCTATTGATTCAGAGGCATGAGAAGCCCCAAGTGGCCAAGTGGCAGTCTTAACTTTCAGTTCAATGGAATCATTGTTGTGTCTCCTGTTAGGAGCACCCTTCCTTTTGGAACTCAGACCTGTAGACCAGCAAAACTTAAAGTTGCAGGGAGAGGAAGCAAATTCTTTTTTGTGGCTCCCTAGGGGTGATAGTGAATGGTGCCACTCCCAATTCTACTTTTTGATTTCTGGACCCGTGAATCTTGGCTATGGGGAAAAACGGCACCGTAGAGGTGATGCTGATTCAGAGCATCTGAATCTGGAGATTCAGAGCATCTAGAGAACACTGACATCACCCTGCAAGGTATTTCCACCTAGTTGGTGCTGTAATTCAGTTTTCAAAAGGCCATTCCACTGCTCTATTAACCCAGCTGCCTGGATGATAGGGAGCATGGTTAGACCAGAGATTTCCATGAGCATGTGCCCATTCTGGCATTTCATGTGCTGTAGCTTGGGTTCCTTGATCAGAAGCAATGCTGTGTGGAATATACAGGATAAAGCATTCTATAAGTCCATGGGTGGTAGTTTTGGTGGAAGCATTGTGTCCAGGGAAGGCAAACCCATATCTGGAGTATGTGTCTATACCAGTTAGAACAAATCACTGCTCCTTCCAGGATGGCAGTGGTCCAGTGTAATCAATCTGCCATCAGGGAGCTAGCAGGCTGATCACCATGGGGATTGGTGCTATGTCAGGGGCTCAGTGTGGATCTCTGCTGCTGGCAGATTGGGTACCCATAGTCAGGGTTGGCCTTGGTGAGTGGAAGTCATGTTGGTGAGCCCATGCATAACTTCTATCCTTACCACCATGACCACTTTGTTCATGAACCCATTGGGCAATGGCAGGAGTGGCTGGGGAATGAGAATGACTGGTATCCACAGAACGGGCCATCTTATCCTCATGATTATTAAAACCTTCCTCTGCTGAAATCACTCTCTGATGAGAATTCACATGGGACACAAATATCTACATGTTTTTGGCCCACTTAGAAAGGTCTATCCATATATCCCTTCTCCAAACCTCTTTGCTGCCAATTTTCCAATCATGCTCTTTCCAATTCCCTGACCATCCAGCCAAACCATTAGCAGTAGCCCATGAGTCAGTATACAAATGCACCTTTGGTCAGTTCTCCTTCCAAGAAAAGTAAACAACCAAGTACACTGCTCAAAATTCTGCCCACTGGGAGGATTTCCTCTCACCATTGTCCTTCAGGGTCATCCCAGAAAGGGGTTGCAGAGTTGCAGCTGTCTCCTTTTGGGTGGTACCTACATATCAAGCAAGACCATCTGTAAACCAGGCTTGAGTTTTCTCTTCTTCAGCCAACTGATCTTAAGGAACTCCCCAAGAGGCCATAGCTCTAGGCTGGGAAAGAGAAGGTAATGTAGCAGGAGTGGGAGCCATGGGCATTTGGGCCACTTCCACATGTAACATACTTGTGCCTTAAGGAATTTCTTGAGCCCTATCTCATATATACCATTATGGCTTGGTGGACCAGACAACATCCACCTCATGATAGGCAATTCAGGTCCCATGGTAACTTGGTGGCCCATGGTTAAGCGTTTAGTCTCTACTAAGGCCCAGTAGCAGGAAAATAAAAGCTGTTTCTCAAAAGGAGAGTAGTTATCTGCCGAGATGGTAAGGCTTTACTCCAAAATCTTAAGGGCTTGCACTTTGATTCCCTATTAGGGGCTTGCCGAAGGCTCCAGTCAGCATTTCTATTTGTCACTGACACTTCCAACACCATTGGATCTGCTGGATCATACAGCCCAAGTGGTAGAGCAGCTTGTTTAGCAGCCAGGATCTGTTGTAGAGCCTCCTCTTGTTCCAGTCCCCATTTAAAGCTGGTTTCTCTCTAAATGGGTCAGAGTAGCACACTCAAATGAGGAATATTTTGTCTTCAAAATCCAAAGAGGTCACCTCGGCATTGTGCCTGTTTTTTTGGTCATAGGAGCAGCCATATGCAACAGCTTACCCTTCACCTTAGAAGGGATATCTTGACACCACTGGACACCTAGAAATTTCACTGAGGTGGAAGGCTCCTGAATTTTTGTTGGATTTATCTCCCATCCTTTGCCATGCAAATGCCTTACCGATAAGTCTACAGTAGTTGCTACTTCTTGCTCACTAGGTCCAACCAACATGATATCAATATAATGGACCAGTGTGATATCTTGTAGGAGGGAGAAACGATCAAGATCTCTGTGGACATGATTATGACACAGGACTGGAGAGTTGCTATACTCCTGAGGTAGGACAGTGAAGGTATACTGCTAGCCTTGCCAAATGAATGCAAACTGTTTCTGGTGGCCCTTACTAACAGCTTTTGAGGAAAAAGCATTGGCCAGATCAAAAGTTGCATACCAGGAATGAGAGGATGTGTTGATTTGCTCAAGCAATGATACCACATCTGGAGCAGCAGCTGCAATTGGAGTGATCACCAGTTAAATTGACACTTGAACCCAACCATCAAAGACCATTCCCACAATTTGCCACTTTTGCCATAGACAGAATGCTTTCTGAAAATATAACTTGATTGTGTGATCCTCTCATCCCCGTTTTTCACGACTTTGAGATAACTGGTCTAAGGAATTTCCTACTGCCATATCATGCACCTGTTCTTTTAGTTCCAAGCAGGGTGGGAGAGGAAGGTTTCTAAGAGGTTTGTCCCATTGATTCCCACCTCCTGCTATTTGCACCCTTGTGCTATCCCCTCTCCTTGAGTGTGGGTTAGACCTGATGATGTGCTTCCTTTGGAAAAAGTGATGCAATCTCACTTTCAAGGTTAGTTTATAAAAAACTGTGGCTTCCATCTTGCTCACCCACCCTCTCTCTCTCCCTAGATCTTCTTGCTCTGATGAAGTGAGCTGCTATGCTGTAAGTTGCCCCATGTGGAAAAGGCCCACATGGCAAAGAACAGAGGCCCTCAGTACAAAGCCCACAACCACATGGGTGAGCTTGGAAGTGGATCCTACCTCAGTCTGACACCTTGGTTGCATCTTGTGAGAGACCATGATGCAGATACCCATGCCCAGATAATTTTTTTTTTTTTGCATGGGCAGGCAGTGGGAATCGAACCCGGGTCTCTGGCATGGCAGGTGAGAAATCTCCACTGAGCAACCATTGCATCACCCCCAGATGACTTTTGAGGTAACACGTTACACAGCAATAGATAACTAATACACATGGGACTGTTGGTTTTACCTTTCAGGATGTGTTACCTGATTTGGAGAATTGTTCTCTGTTTTCTCTGTTTGAAATTTCTATTCAAGGGTGTCTATTCTCAATAGTTTGGCTGTCATTGCATTTGGAATCTCTTCATGCATTGCAGTTTCGTATTTAACGTCTCCTAGTTTATAAAAGGCAAAGTTTACAGTTGCTTTCCTGTCTCTTATTCTACTTTGCTTATAGGGGTTTTCTTTTCCTGCCATTATAAAAATAAAAGTACAGTTTCCTGGACCATGCACTGCACCCCCCCCAATAAAAAATACGAGTTCTAACTTTGCTCTCTGCATTTCATTATATACCTCCAGAGGGTGTCTATTTTAGAACAATAATATGTGAGAAACTTAATGAACCCTGGCCCAGTGACTGAGTAGAAAATTGAGTCCTCTTTGTTGCTGTTTCTACTTCCACCAAGAGTCTACTTTACATAGTTCTAGTCTTGTATGTTCATCACAAGAGGCAGTAGATTCTGGAGTGAGATTGCCTGTGTTTTTAATCCAGCTCTGCCACTTACTAATGTGACCCTAGGATGATAACTTATATCTCCCAACACTTATTTCCCCAATCTTTAAAATATGAATACTACCTCCTACCTTATAGTATTGAGAACCAATCTTGATAGCATATTGGGGCTGATAAAGTGAAATAATTCATGGCAAATGTTTAACACAGTACCTGCCAGCTGGTAAACCCTCGATAAATGTTAACTATATAAATACATATATTTATTATATGAATACTTCTTAATGGCCAGACATTGTGGTATGTTAAGGGAATGATAGTTTGAATGTAATGTGATTTCTTTTCTAAAAGAAATGTCTTTGAGTGAAATAATATTTGTATAATATTGTTTTTAAACATTTTCATGTACTGTACTTACTGATTTTGATGAACTCCCTAAAAGTTGAATTATTTCTGAATACCTTCTTTAGTTTTCTTTCTTTTATCCAAGTTACTCTAAGATTAGATGAATTTTTATATACCTAGGTCCTTGTAGGGGACAGTCTGATGAAAATTGCCTATCAGGTCTGTCTCCTGGAATCCATTTAGATTATTCTCACGCTATATCAATCTTTTATAAAATTGTGTTGATGAAGTTTTTGGACTTAGGGAAAGTGTTTAGATAAACCAGCTGTTGAGAGTGCATGAAGAAAGCTGTTTCACCACTGTCAATCCCAGCTCTGATTGGCCAGAGCCCCCAGTCCAATTTCTGCAACCCACTCCATTTGGCTTCTCGTCTGTCCAAAACCTAGACCTCAAATATACTCTATAGAGGGTCATCTGTCCATCAATCACTAGCTTCCTTACTTCTCCCTAGATCTCTTACATGTGTGCTGTGTGTGTGTGTGTGTGTGATGGGTACTGTAGGGCCAATGGCCGGGAGAATGACCAGGTTGTAGAATATTAATCAAAAGAGTGGAGCAGGGCGGCTGCTGTGGCTCAGCAGGCAGAGCTCCGACCTGCCGTGCTGGAGGTCTGGAGTTCGATCCCTGGTGCCTCCTGCCCATATGCAAATTAAAAAAAAAAAAAAAAAAAAGAGTGGAGCAGAATGGAAAGATGAGAGAGAGGTTTAGTAAGATGCAGCCAGAAATAGATCTGGTTATAATGGAGAGATAGGTAGTAAAGGGATTATCCATTGCAAGTTTTATCAAGAATCAAGGGCAGAAACTGACATGGATGCTTAAGTGAGTTGTTTCAGCAAAAATAACAGCCACCAGGCAAACACCTCCTCCATAGACCTGTTCAACTTGCCTAGCAGAAAAGAAAACTGTTTAGACCACCACCTGGCCAAAAACCAAAAATGAAAACAGTGCCTCCCCCCTGTTTAGGCCACAAAGTTTAGTATTCAGACTAAACAAACAAACAAGCCCAAAGCAAAAATCCCAATGATATCCACTTCTGCTTTGCAGACACAGCTGAGAGTGGGTCATGCAGGAAATGGGAGAGAGCTGGTGAGTTTCTAAGAGCTCCTTGCCAAAGCTGAGAAATCAAGTGCCCATGGCTCATTTTCACTGCTGTTAATCTGTGATGCCTTCGGTGTCGTCAAGCCTATTTCATTAGTGTTTTTCTCCCATTAAATATGAAAATCATGTCAAAGGTAAATGTCAAGGGGCTATAAAATTACCCTTCTTATTTTCTGTACATTTATCAGTTGATAAATGGAAAGACACTGCTGCCAAAATAACTGAATGAATAATTTATAAATGACTGATGCATCTTGTATGTTGTTTCAGGCAGAAAACAGTAGGACATCAATAATCAAAAGAAGTTAGATTAATTTAACAGGATTTTGCAGTTGATATTTTTATCTAAATGTTGCAGTCTAGACCTCCATGGCTAGAGACCTCCTTTCTGTTATTTCAGTCCTTACCTACTTGGGGGCCAGGAGTTAAGGGAAGAGGGAGCTCAGAGCTCCTTCTCCCCTCTTCTTTGATCATTAGGATTATTAACTTTGATGTAATGAGATTTGCTGTACAGATCCTCTTTTACTCCATGGATCTTCCCATAATTCTTAAACCAGGAATGTAAAATCATCTCATCTTGATTTAAAATGAGGGGCGGGGGAGTGGGTGTGTATGTGAAAACAATGCACATCAATCTTGAATTTTAACTTTCCCTGTAGGTCATTTTCCCCCCTCCTTAATTTACATGAAGTCATTGGTCATTGCTATTTTTGAAGTGTTAGTCTCTCTTGCCAAAATTTAAAAAATGCATTTAAGATTCCATGATTTTGCAGTCGTGGTCACCTTGTCTAAGGGTCCCTTTAATGGAGAAGGAACAGAACAGAGCTCAGTGGTATCGATTCTGCTCCTTGTGGGTTAAGTACAGGGCCAATGGCCAGTCCGAAAAAGATCTGGAAGTTTTGTCTCCACATGACAATCAGTTAAACTGAAAGTCTTCCTGGGAAAGGAGAAAAATGTAGTCGGCTTAAAAATTCGGGGGAGACGATTTGCTTGGGTTTGGAGATCTCAGCTTGGAGAGTTCATTTCCCCCCAAAAGTTAAGCAGCTGCTGATTTCTGGATGTGTACTAACAAAGGGCCGTGCAATTAACATCATGATTTATTCTGATTGGACATTTGCAGGGTGGCCACTTCATTGATTTTGAAATATCCCATCCTGTGGCTTTACCTACCAAGACCAGAAATCTGCTTTTGGCCAGTCTCTTGTCACTACGGCCTCGCCTTGAGTCCCCCCGAGCGCCTTCCGCGGCGCAGGGCGACTATCCACAGACCCTCTTACCGGAGCTCTCCCGTCTCGTCCTCTGCTCAACCTGAGAAACCTGAGAAACCCCAGACGTCCGCGAGACTAGGGCCCCGGGCCGACAGGCTTTGTTATCAGCAGGTCCAACCTTAGCAGACCGCTGGGACCCCTGCAGGTGGGGATGGAAGGTGGGGCCCGCCCAGGGCACGTGCTGATCTGCAGAATCAGCCCAGTCCCTGGAACTTCACAGACACTGCAGCAGAAGGCACTGGCTCTCCTGTTTAGGCATTTATTACCTGCAGCAAAATGTGCAGAGAGGGGAGATAATGAAGTACTTGACTAATTCAGTGTGATCCAGCTGGCTGAGCCAGAGGGGCCGGCTGTGGAGCCGGGAAAGCTAAAGAACTCACTGCTAACCATTTTCCCTGGGCACCTGGGCAGCCAAAACAAAGAAGCGCAGAGATAAAAAAGCTGAGAGGTATCAATAATAAAGAAGGAAGGGGGACAGGGAGAGGAGAGGCGGTGGGAGTGGGGGTGAGGGGGGCCCTCTCCCCATTTTTAAGTATCTTTTTTTTTTTTCCTTATTTGACTTCTGAATTGATTACTTTTCCATTCCTTTGATCTGCACATTCTAAATCTAGCAAGCCTTTTGGTAACTTGAATCAGTTTTCCCCGCTGCCCCGCTCCCCCCACTTCTTCTTCTTCCTTTTTAAACTTGACCTATTTGCCAATGAATTCTGGCAAAACAGAAAGAGTCAGGATCACTTTCACAAACGCAGAAACCTATAAAGAGCTTCTGGTAGTGGTGCAGGCGAACTGTCGTGTGACTGCTCTGTGACTAGAAAACTAGTGTGACCAGAGTGTGTATTTCTCTCTGGCCATGTGGAAGCCAGCCGCCTCCTGGCGTTCTCTTCCTTCTGTTACCTGCTAATGGTGCCTGGCTTTTACCTTTATTTGCCATCTCTTGCAATACTTAATGGATCTTGCGTGTTCAAATGTGTTTAAACATTCTTAGAACCATCTGCTTATAAGTACAATAAATAAAACACAGGGAAGACCGAATTTGGGACTGTATTCATTGTCCTTATCTTTTACAATTAGACATGGCAGGTCATTCTGGGTTCCAGAGCATGAATCACAAGCATCCTGTATGGCTTTCAATCCTTCATGCTCAGAAAAGAGGTGTTTCCCTAGACAACCCAGAAGGAATGTGACAAAATGGTTTTGGTGGGGAGTGTAAGGTGGGGGAAAGGGAAGCATTTTTACCAAATGTTAGCTTGATTTACGAAGTCCGTCAAGGTGTGGTTTCCCTCCTACAAGTAGGAGCAAAGTGAAAACTTCTGTTACTATTTGGTCTTTATCTGTAGCATAAGGTCTGGTTTTAGGAAATAAAGTAAAGTATGAGGTCAGCATCCTAATCTTCGCTCTCTTTCCCTATTTTGTGCTGTCTTCTTCTCACCTTTCTTGTGAAACCCTCATGCTTTCTTTCCTTTGTCCTCATCAAAAATGCTTCTCAGGTCCTTTACTCTTGATAAAGTGTAAAGAACTACTGCCCCTGAAAGAATTAGATTCCCTCACCCCTGAACTATATTTAGTTAACTAATCTAATTATTATTAAATGCAAAGGAGGAAGCTATGAGCTTTGAAGGATTTGACTTTAGGGTAGGAATTTTTTTTTAAACATGACAACATGCAAACACGAACATTCTTACCATATGATCATTCCATTCTTGGTATATAATTAATAATTCACAATATCATCACATAGGTGTATATTCATCATTATGATCATTTCTTAGAACATTTGCATCAATTCAGAAAAAGAAATAAAAAGAAAAAAGAAAAGAAAAAAATTCACAAATACCATATCCCTTACCCTTCCCTTTCGTTGATCACTAGCATTTCAACCTACTAAATTTATTTTAAGATATGTTCCCCCTATTATTTATTTATTTTTCATCCATATTAAAAATATTAAAAAAAAATCTGTCCATAAGATAGATAAAAGGAGCATCAGACACAAGGTTTTCGCAATCACACAGTCACATTGCGAAAGCTATATCATTATACAATCATCTTCAAGAAACATGGCTACTGAAACACAGCTTTACATTTTCAGGCAGTTCCCTCCAGTTTCTCCATTATACCTTAACTGAAAAGGTGATATCTAAATAATACATAAGAATAACCTCCAGGATAACCTCTCGACTCTGTTTGAAATCTCTCAGCCATTGACACTTAATTTTGTCTCATTTCTCTCTTCTCCCTTTTGGTTGAGAAAGTTTTCTCAATCCCTTGATGCTGAGTCCCAGCTCATTCTACGATTTCTGTCCCATGTAGAGAGGGGGAGGGCAGTGAGTTTGCTTTTCCTTTTGGCTGAAAGAGAGAGGCCATATCTGAGCAATGAAAGTCTCTGGGGGTGACTCTTAGGCCTAATTTTAAGTAGACTTAGCTTATCCTTTGCGGGGTTAAGTTTCATATGAACAAATCCCACGATTGAGGGCCTAGCCTATTGCTTTGGTTGTCCCCACTGCTTGTGAGAAGATCAGGAATTCTCCAAATGGTAAAGCTGAATTTTACCCCTTTCTCACTATTTCTCCAAGGGCACTTTGCAAATACTTTTTTATTCACTGCTCAAATCACTCTGGGGTTTATCAGGGCATCACTCT